>BMAO01017476.1:0-20162 GCA_019973975.1 Trichonephila clavata
CCCCCCCTCGAAGAAACAAAACAAGAAAAACGAAACACTTGCGTCTTTAACAAAATAGAAAAGTGTCTTTGGGTTTAAATTTATACCTTGCGTGATTACGTTAGCTACAATTGGATTTTTCTATCAGACTGTTAAAAAGTGTTTTCCCTAGTCAAGTGGTTTATTTCTCCTAACTATTATGATCAAAGAGCATTGTTAGTTACGGACTTTGAAATTTTAAGGGAATTTGTTTTCTGTATAATTTTATATATATATATATTCTTTAACATTGTGTAAAAGCACTGAAGTAAAACTATTATGAGTAAATAGGGTTTCCCTTTTTTCTTTTATAGAGATTGTCACTTGATTAACTAAAAACATTGCTCAAGTTTTCCAGTATGTCAGTCATATTGATGTGTAGTTCATTTTCTGTAAAAAGTGTCATAATAATACTATAGACATAGAATACGCAATAAGGAAAATAATTTAAAAACTAGGATGCTACTGTCAAAAATAATTATTTAATAAACATTTATGTATGAAAGGTTATTTGTTCCCAATTTTTTGAATTATTATTAGTAACAGTTTAGTTTTATTTGTGTTTTAACCCCCTTTCATTCCTTTTATTTAAAGAAATTATTAAACAATATTTCAAAGAAATATGTTTGTAAAACCAAAATGTTTTTTTGGGGGGGGGGGAGTTGAATTTTCTTTACAAGGAAAATAGTTTGGTTGGCAAAACATGTTAAATTATTTAATGTGCATTATTTCTTATTTAATTTTCAGGCTATTTTCATATGTAATACCATTAAATTCTGCATTAATTTGTTACCTACATTTTCAATTTAGAAGGGCAGCTTCTTAAGTGAAAAAGAATAAAAAGTAACAACTCCTTGAATTTCGGAGATAATTTAATCCTAAAACTAAGTTGCAATTTATTTACTAATTACTTGAGAACATACAGAGGGAGAAAGATAATTAAAGAAATTCGGATTATATTCGAAATTAATTACAACTAGAGAAGAGATTCTTAATTAAGAATACAGCTTCCTTATTATCTGTTCAAAAGTAAGATATTTCAATGCAATAGATTTGCTTTCATTTTAAGTCATGTTTAATTATTGGAAATATTTATTTATACTTACTAGTGGCAACAGAAGATATAAGTAATTAAATCTAACTTCGAAAGCATTTTATTTTGCTTTGCATTTTATTTCTAATGGCACATTTAAATAAATCGGTACTTACGTATTATCGCAACAATTCTAATGTTTAAGATAGCTCACCAAGTTGGCAATCCTGATTTCGCATGCGTCGTATGGGCTGAATTGACAATTATGTGTTTCGTTTCATATAATGTCACCAACAGGTTGCGATAATACGTAAGTACCAATATCTCTAATATAGAAATTATTATTTCGAGATAATTTTCATAATTTTTTTTTTGAAAAGGCTATGATGAAAATATTTAGAGATCTTTTGACAATTTTTATTCGATGTTACGTTGTAATAATGAAAAAGTTAAGGCTTAGTGATTCAAAATAATGTTGCATTTATTGGTACTTTTCCGTTCCGCCTGCTCAAATCTCGCCAAGCAGGCTTTGTTGGTGACAACTCACTAAATGTGTGTTAGTTCTCTTTAGTTTTTCATCCATTTTTTAGGTGTTATGAAAAAGATGTTACTGATAAGAAAAGACCGTGAATTGTTTTAAAAATATGGTGGTAAAAGGTTACCACACACACACACACAGAGCTTTTGTGTAGATATAATAATATTTATAGCTTATTAAAGTTTATTAATTTTAAATGTAAATTATTATTTGATCTGAATTAATTGATTTACGTAAACTTAAGACAAACCTGTAAGATACAGAATTGTATTCTTTATTCTATATCCATTGTAGTTTTGATGAAATTACTATGTTTGACGTAGAATTATAATATAATTCTGTATCTTGAAGGTTCATCTTAAGTTTTCATAAGTCAATTAATACAGACCAAATAATAATTTATATTTAAATTAACAAACAAACTCTAAATTATTTTAAAATTTATTTAAAATTTCCCTGTTCTTCAATTCTGAAATTCTATCTACTACATGTCTAATACCCTATGACTCCAATTCCCGTAAATAAGTCAGATTATCCTATTCAGCGTTAAAAACCGAAAGATTCAAAACAGCTGCATTTGTCATTTTGTTTTTACCCTCTACTAAAGTCCCGCAGAGAGAATACCCAAACAATGAATCAAGAGCGGATTTGTTTAAAAAACGACTAAGAAAACTTATTTGTTGTAAGTTTAGGCAATTTCATTCAGCATATTCAAAATTTACATTCCGAGATCCAGAATCATTTTTAAAAAGTGCTTTGTATTACAGTGTTTTGATTATAAACATTTCGTTCTTTCAAAAATTTGTGATTTTAATCGTGATTCAATTATTTTCTCACTGTAATTCTCTGGATTATCGATTTCGTTTTCAAATTCATTATCGGAAATTTCGTCTTGTATATCTGAGTTTAATTTTTTAGAACATATAATCTTGTATTTTGCGCTGATTTAGGGAAAGCATTTTTACAAATTCGGATTACAGAATGTTTGTGTGTTTTGAGATAATTCTGAACATGATTCAAAAGCATGTAAAAAATCCTGCAATCTTCTTATTCAAATCTTGTCACGGACGCCAAAATAATGAATACAGTTCTGTATCTTACAGGTTCGTCTTAAGTTTTCATTTACCAATTTATTCAGGTCAAATGATAACTTACATTTAAATTAAAAAACTACAATAAGCTATAAATGTATTTACCATTTGTTAATTAGTTCAAAGCTGGATACAGCGCCATTCAATGAGTACATCACATCTAGTAAGTGCAAACACTTGAAAACAAAACAAGGAGGGAGGGTAACAACAATTTTCTGGCGTGAATAATCATCGCCAAGTAACTATGAGGCAAAACAGAAAAGTACCCAGTTATTTTACAAAGATTACATATTACTATTACATACATGTAATAACTTAAATCGATATCCACTCATAGTCGAGTCTCCTTTATTTATAAAATCTAATTCATAAATCCTAATACCCTATTTCGAAACGCGTCTCACAATTTATCTTTTTCTAAAGCATTAAAAACATTAGGTTGGTATATTTATTACTGAATCTTTAGACCTTGAATTTTTGATAAATTTAATGGCGATTCCAAGAAGTACAAAATCATTAATTATTTGCATGCGCCTTTCTAATTGGATTAATATTCCCTAAGCGAAAATGTCACTTCTATATAAATAACTTTTTAATTCCTTTCCCCTAAACACAGGACTATATTTTTTATAATGCGTTTTTCCCTGTTCTTCCCTGTATATAAAAACTTGATATTTGAATAATCCCTACTCTAGAATTTTGGCACAATTCCAGAAGCATGATAAAATAAACGATGTGATCACGAAGAAGCCTCTAATTTTTTTCCATAATCACGTAATCACCTCTAATCAAATGTAAGTTTTTTGCGGGCAAATAAATTGCATACACCAGCGTTTTTCAAACTGTGGGGCGCACCCCCCTAGGGGGGGGGGGCGCGATAACTCTACAAGTGGGCGCGAGCATATTAAAAAGTTGAAAACAAAAGATTATTTTTAAAAATATTAATTTAATGAAAGTAAACAAACAAAATACATTCTGACATAATAAAAAAAAATGAAATACAACTTACACTTATATAATACACTTATAAATGTATCAGTACTGCACAATGTATTTTATAATTAATTTCCAATACTAAGTTAAGAACAACATTAATTATTACCAATGACCACATGGGCTTGCATATATAAAATTATATATTTCAAAATTCCTAATTCAAGCTCTTAAATATTTCAAAATTCCTAATTCAAGCTCTTAAATATTTCAAAATTCCTAATTCAAGCTCTTAAATATTTCAAAATTCCTAATTCAAGCTCTTAAATATTTCAAAATTCCTAATTCAAGCTCTGATCAGAGTTCTGAGTTATATATAGGCAAAATATTGTCATTATAGAAGAATTTTCCATAAAAAGGAGAATTTTTAAAGCAGGTTAAATTCTACATTCATTTTAGCCAAAATATCATATTTCAATAATGTTTTATAGTAAAAATATTCTAAAAATAATTTTATGCGTGTATTCTAATCTAAGGGACACAGAATATTAAAAAATGTATTCGTTTGTACACTTTTGCAAAATCACGGTTCCGAACGTTATCAGATACCTTAAAACTGCATGAAATAGAACCAATTTGACTAAACAACAAAAAAAATTAAGTAAAAGTTGTTTATTTTAAATATTCTATATATATATATATATATATATATATATTCTATAGAAACTGCACATTCCATATTCCGTATAACTGTATAACGGAAATTAAGGTATCCGACAATTTACGCCAAAGTTTTTTTTAAAAAATGAAAATATGAGGATTTTTTTTGTTTGTTTTTAGATTTGACATTTTAAGCAAAATATACTAAAGTCAAGAAGAGAAAAAGAAATAATTTATTAGTAAAATAGGTAAAAATGGGTAAAAATTTACAAAATAAACTAACATAAACGTGACTCATTGTGTATCAAAAGTTTATGAACAAATTTTTAATTTTACAATTCTGATATCTTGCTATGTCATTCATTTGTAAAATGAATTTTAGGATAAGAGATATTTTAATTTTTACAAGAACTAGAGCACTTTATTTTAGTTATTATATGAAATTTCTTGAAAAAACAGTGATTATCTTCACATAAGGGACTATAAACTTTGTAATAAAACAATGATTGATAAATCTGAAAATTAAAACACTTTTACTATTATACAAAATATGCACAAAAAATTTCAGTTAATTATTTTCAAAACTATTTTAGCAATCGCTGTCCCCGTATAAACATTTTTAAGAAAACACATTTAGAGTAAAACGTGTTTAAATGTAATGGTATCTGCATTTATTAACTTGTAGTTTTTGTTCTAGAAAACGGAAAATAATAAACTTGGTATTTTTATGAAGCTAATAAAAGGATCTTTAAGATAAAATCATAAAAAAATTGTCAATTTTTGGCAAATTTCCCATTTTTAGGGTAGTCGGATACCATATTATAAGTTTTAATAATTATTTCTAACACAGAAGAAAATTATTTTATATTACAATTATTTTCTTGTTGCTAGTAATTTGTAAAAAAAAATAAAGAAAGAAATATCAGAAATTTTACTTATCGTGAAATTTTAACGTTTTTAGGTTAAGGCTACATATTTTATTGAGATTCGTAAGAGATACGTTTAATAATTTTCTGTGTGTTATTCATATTTTATAGAAAAAATATATCATATTTTCTTGAAGAATTATAAAGGTTTGGTGTGTTAATTTCCCAATTGATTCTAAAGTAAATCAGGGAAGTTTTGGAACATTTAGAAAAGTTTTGTAAGTTAAACATTTAAAGGAATGCATGCCTTAAGTTCTGCTGAAATAAGAATAATTACTTTAGCTTAGAATTTTGCAGGCAATATTTTATGCATTCCTCCCAAAAAATATACTCTTTAAGTTTTGAATCATTTATACATAATAATGGATTAACCCTACAAAAAGTACTCTACATATTGCTTAAGTTATTCCTCGCGTTCTTTGAGTGTTCCTTGCTGCATTTAATACAAAACCATTTAACTGAGGTAAGAAAATTTATTCGAATTTCTTTATAAATCTATATATATAAAGGAGAAAAGCGACTCACTGACTGACTGACTAATCACGATATCTCCGGAACTATTCAACCTACAGACTTGAAATTTGGTAGACATGTTCCTTTCATAGAGTAGACATCAGCTAAGAACGGATTTTCCGAAATTCGAAACGCAAGGGGCGTTAAGGGGATTAAGGGGCGTTATAAATAATTGTTTCCATGTTTAAACTATTTGATGTACAATCTTGAAATTGTGTAAGCAGATTCCTTTCAGAGAGTAGAGATCCGCTACAAAATGAGTTTGGTGAAAATCGACCTCCAAGTGGCGTTGCAGGGGCTTAGGGGGCGTTATAGATAATTATTTCCATTTTTAAACTATTTGACGCACTGTCTTTAAATTTGATATAAATAGATTCCTTTCGTAGAATAATGATCAGTCACAAAACAGGTTTTGTGAAAACAGACTTCTAAGTGGCGTTGTGGGGGATTAAGGGCATAATACATAAATATATCCGTTTTTAAACTACTTCACCTACCTGCTTGAAAATTGGTAGGTAAGTTTCTTTCCTGGAGTAAATATCCTCTACAAAATGGTTTTGGGAAAATTGACCCACAAGGGTGTTGCGGGGGCGGGGGTTTAAGGGGCGTTATAAATTCGATTTTAAGTTCTAGACGTACAGTCTTGAAACTTAGTAAGCAGATTTCTATTCATAGGTAGAGATACGCTACAAAATGGGTTTCGTGGAAATTGCCCCCAAGTGGCGTTGCGGGACTTAAGGGGCGTTATAGATAATTATTTCCATTTTTAAACTATTAGACGCAGTCTTTATATTTGATAAATTGATTTCTTTCATAGAGTAGAGATCAGCTATAAGAAAGTTTTGTGAAAACAGTCCTCTAAGTGCGTTGCAGGGGAATAAGTGGCGTAATAAATAAATATTTTCGTTTTTAAACTACTTGACCTACCTGCTTGAAAATTGGTAGGAATGTTTCTTTCATGGGAGTAAATATCCGCTATAAAACAGGTTTGGTTAAAATTGACCCCAAAAAGTGTTGCGGGGGTGGGGGTTTAAGGGGCGTTATAAATTCCGATTTTTAAGTTATTAGACGTACAGTCTTGAAACTTAGTAAGCAGATTCCTCTCATAGGGTAGAGATACGCTACAAAATGGGTTTCGCGAAAATTGCCCCAAGTGGCGTTGCGGACTTAAGGGGCGTTACAGATAATTATTTCCATTTTTAAACTATTAGACGCGCAGTCTTTATATTTGATAAATAGATTTATTTAATAGAGTCAGCTATAAGAAGGTTTTGTGAAAACAGACTTCTAAGGGCGTTGCGGGTATAAGTGGCGTAATAGATAAATATTTTCGTTTTTAAACTACTTGACCTAGCTGCTTGAAAATTGGTAGAAATGTTTCTTTCATGGAGTATTTATCCGCTATAAAACGGGTTTGGAGAAAATTGACTCCCAAGGGTGTTGCAGGGGGTTAAGAGCAGATATAAATAATTATTTCTATTTTTAAACCATTAGACTCACATTCTTGAAATTTGGTAAGCAGATTCCTCTCATAGGATAGAAATACACTACAAAATGTGTTTTGTGAAAATCGACCCCTAGGTAGCGTTGCGGGGGTTCAAGGGCGTTATTGATAATTTTTTTGCATTTTTAATTAATTGGACGCACAGTCTTCAAATTTTGCTAAGCAGATTCCTTTCATAGAGTGCAATTCCCTACAAAATGGGTTTTGTGAAAACAGAACCAGAAGTGGCGTTGCAGGGGCTCAAGTGGCGTTACAGACATTTATCCCCATTTTTAAACTCTTAGACGTACAGTCTTGAAATTTGATAAGCAGATTCCTTTCGTAAAGTAGAGAACCGCTGCAAAATGGGTTTTGCGAATATCAACTACCAAGTTTAATTTCGGGAGATTAAGAGGCGTAATCATAAATATTTCCATTTTTAACTATTTGATCATCCTGCTTGAAAATTGGTAGGCATGTTCCTTTCATGGAATAGAGTTCCTCTAACAAAGAGTAAAACGAAAATTGACCCCTAAGGATGTTTGCGAGGGCTCAAGAGGAGTTACAGAAAAAAATTAATGTTTTTAATTGTTAGACCCATATACTTAAAATTTGTTAAGCATGTTTCTTTTGTTGAATAGAGATCCACTAAGAATGTATTTTAAGCAAATCAAGTTCTTAGGGGGGGTGCAGGGGGTTACTGGGACGTATTGACAAAAAAAATACTTTTTTCGAGCTACAAGGACTATAATAATGAAATTTGGTTTGCATTTTTCTTTTGTTGAATTGAAATCCACTAAGAGAGGTTATTTTAGAAAACGGCTCTCAACACACACGGGATTACGGGGATATTGATAGTAAAACTTTTGTTTTTTCTGTTAGATTTAGACTTGAAATTTGGCTTGCATGTTCAATTTACGGAGTAGAGATCAACCGAAAATTGGTTTTGCGGGAATCCACTTGGTTTTTGGGTTGCGAAAGAGCAAATATCATTCTATACTTCAATTTTAGAGATTTTTAGAAAATACAAATTAGATGAGTTCTGCCCATTTTTTTGCGACAGTTAAAGGTATAAGTATATTTTTCAATACAATCAAATTCTTAATACTAGACTTAGATATCAATAACTTATACATGTATATAAGCAGTAAAAATTTATAAAACATCATGAAATACCCAGCGAAGCGGGCGGGTAACAGCTAGTTTTATATATATATACCAGCATCTTTTAAAAGTTTTAAGGCAAAAATAAGTAAAAATAAACATGTTTCATTACTTCCAATGGTTTAAAAGAAAAGACATCTCTAATAGTTTGTGAACAATTCTAATTAGCAATTTACTAACTTATTTAAAATGTATTAAAATATAAAATATCTTACACATTCTAATTCAATATCAGTAACTTTAATTTACTTCCTTGTATTTAAAACGACATTACAAATTAATTCCCAAAACGACTCTGATTTTAGGTTACACTCATGTCCATAAATTAAGGATAATGAAGTTCAGGCAAAGAAAGAGACAGAAGCAAAACAAATTTGACTTATTTGTAAAGTCTATTTATTAAACAAAAGGTAAAGAGCAAAAACAATGCTATATGTTTGACATAATTAATAAAAATTGCGATTTTTACTCCCTGGAGCAAATTTCAAAAAAGAACCTATTTACAAAAAAAGTATAACATTGTTAGTATGATGGTTAATACGGAGTATGTCTCCCGGACGATGCAATACAGGCCTTACAACGCCTACGCATGCTGAGTATCAAATTATCAATCTGATCTTGGGGAATACTACACCACTCATCAAGCAATGCCCTCCGAAATTCCGGTAGACAGGTGGGCTGGCTGCAATTCGTCGGCCAAGCATATCCCACACATGCTCTATTGGATTCAAGTCCGGTGAGTATGCTGGCCAATCCATACGGGTGATATCCTCCGATTGAAGGCATTCGTCTACAATGTTTGAACGGTGAGGACGGGCGTTGTCATCCATAAACAGAAATTCAGCACACATGGCGCCCCGAAACAAACGTACATGTTGTTCCAGAATGACATCCGATAGATGTGGCCAGTCATCGTTACACTCTGAACATGCAGGTCAGTTCTGGAACCAAGAATAATTCCTCCCCAAACGAGCCATCCTGCACCACCGTAACGGTGGCGTTTAATGGTGTTTCTCTTGGTGGTAACGGGTACCTGGCGCTCTCCATATGAAAGTCCGGCGAGAATCAGGACTGCAAACTAAACCTGACTCGTCGGAAAACATCACACAAGATCACTGTTGCGGTGTCCACAATGCATGCTCTCTACTCCAGGTTATCGCAGGCGACAGTG
Source organism: Trichonephila clavata (assembly GCA_019973975.1). Classification (NCBI taxonomy): domain Eukaryota; kingdom Metazoa; phylum Arthropoda; class Arachnida; order Araneae; family Nephilidae; genus Trichonephila; species Trichonephila clavata. The sequence continues at coordinate 9,531 of BMAO01017476.1, forward strand.
AGTTGCGGTAAGGGGAACACATCTGACAGGCCTACGAGCATATAGACCAATGTGCCCTAAGCGTCTTTACACGATCTGCCTTGAAACTGTCGTACCGGTAGCTGAAGAGAGCTGACGAGATAGGTCTGATGCTGTGCTCCGTCTGTTTCTTTTGGCAGTAACTGCCAAATACCGGTCCTCATTCGGCGTTGTAACTCGGGGGCGACCTGTGCTGTAACATCTACTCACATTACCATCATCTTGGAATCGTTGCCAAAGCCTGGTGATGACACTCTAGGCGATTCCAAGTTCCTCGGATTCTTCCAGCTGGGTACGTCCACATTCCAGTCGTCCGATAATTCTACCACGTAAAAAATCATCCAAATGCTTCCTTTGTGCCGTAACTATGCGGTTATTGCACTGAAAGGCTTTTAAAGCGCTTGTGAACAATTTTACTTCTTTGTCACCATTCCTTATATACTTACTCTTACACTCTCGTCATTGTGACGTACTATCCACGCCATCTGGTGGTTTCCTGTAATTTGAATATTCTTCTTCAAGATGTGTGTGATAATTCTACAGGTGAAATTTTTATTTTAGAGTTCAATTTCTGTGTGATTCTGAATTATCCTTAATTTATGGACATGAGTGTACATTATATCTCCATCGTTAAAACCCTACTTTTTTTAATGATATTTTTAAAACTTTATTCACATAATATAGCATCAATGATGCCCTTTTAGAACATTTACGAAATCCTAATTACAAGAAAGAAGCCATTCCGCCAAGAGTTAAAGGGTCATTTTTTAAAAGGAAGAACCCCATTTTTTGCACTTGATGTCTGTTTACGGGTTCATTAAAAGAAATATTTGGGGATGGAATGAAGTTCCCGTTAAAAGTAGAGTCGAATTTGCACTCTAAAAGCCATTACTGACAGAGGAAACTCTGGCAGCGTAATAGCTATGAGACCGTTGCCGAAAATCATGTTCACCGCTCGCGATGAAATGCCACGAAATCGGTTTATAGCCTCGTGAAAAGTACGAAATTCGGGGTTTAAAGAGCATCAAGGCTTAATGGCAGCATGGATTTTGTGTTTATGTAACCTAATTAAAGCACTCAGACTTCGTGTTTGGTAAACAGAGAGAATTATGAGTGTCATTTTGACGTATAATGTGTTTATTCGGAAATCTACTTAATGAACTACTATATGACGATTTCATGTAACTTGCAATTGAAAATTTTTCATTTTAGAACTAGGTTTTTCTCAAAGCGCCCTATATAAATGGAAATAAATTTATTATAAAAAAATAAGAGTTTTTAATCTAAAAGTTTATTTATGTATAGAAGGACTAAACTTATAAGAGCACAAAAAGAAACTGAACTGATTTTTCATGTAAAGTAGAAATTGCATTTTTATCGAAATGAATGCAGTTTACACGAAACTGTCTATCACGTTGACGAAGACTTTGCTTCATTTCTTGCAGAGTGTATGTTTGGGGAGGGGGGTGAATAAGAGAGTGAGGGGAGGAGTGTTTATAAACATCCCACTCTGAAATTACACTAAGGCTACTGGCGACGGACTTCGTAATTTTTTAACTGGAATAATCATAATGCAATTACTTAGACAGAAGCAAACTCCTGCTAAAAATTTAAAAGCATGTTAATCAGTCGGACCATTTTAGCTCAATTTAAGTTTAGTATGTAAAAGTAAATTATTCTTTCCAATTGTAATTGATATTATTCAAATTTAAAATCTTTAAAGAATATTTTTAATTTTTTTTTGTAAAGTACAGGCAATTAGCATCTAAAATTCCTACATTTCTATATTTCCTGTAAATAAATTGATAATTCTCTGATGCTAACCGATTTTAATAATTCGAGCTAGAAGCATTTTTGAAGAGTTTTAATGGGCATTTCCCATTATATTCATAAAAAAATATTTTTCAGTTACTACATTGAAATGACTCATACTTTACTCATATTAACCTAAAATATTCATTATTTTTCTCTTAAGATAGTTTTCTTTATACCGTTATGTATAAAAATGGTAAAAGAAATCAGTCATTTAAATATATAATTCCAATGATGCAATTAACCTTTAAAATGCCATGCTTGAGATTATCTTGGGCACGGCATCAGGGCTATAAAATGCCATGCCCGAGTATTATACCGGATTTTTTTTCTTTTTGAGTGCATCTTATTTTTATAACCAAATACATATTGAGAGAAGTTTATTTCGGCTTCGTCAAACTCGAATTTATGTAGGAAAAATTTAATTTATGCTCAATTCAGCAGATGGTGTTAATGAACTGTATTTTTGATACTTCCATAGTCAACCTCAAAATTAAAAAATGAAGATATACTCAAGCCAAAGATTGTTTTTGACTACAATGTAACTATGAGTGGCGTAGATCTCTGTGTTCAGGAAATATCCTTTCGTCCGACAATCTGAAAACTACAGAAAAATATTATAAAAAGTTATTTTTACATTTACCAGGCAAAGTACTCTAAAAGTAACTTTTGCTCTATAAAAATGTAATTGGGAAACGTATTACATTTTTAGAATATCGAATCCAAGATGTAGAAGAGATTTTTTATATAAATATTATGATGATACTTCTGAACAAAAGAATCCTGGCAGAACATTTGTAGTACATAATCCTGCCCATCTTACTGAACGACATTTTATATCCCATATTCCTACTACTACTGCGAAATGAGAGCCTACAAGACTATGCAAAGTTTGTTGCTCAAAAAAATGGGAATGGAAAAAAGATAAGGAAGGAAAACGATTGTAGTGTAATGATTGTGGAGTTGGTTTGTGAAAGTGTTTCCAGTCATACCACATACAAAACTGAATTACTTAACTACTCTCTAATGCATGCTCATTTTTATTTACTTTTTATTTTAGAAAATAATACTCCACAAGAAACGAACTTTACCACTGCCACGCTGTGTAACAGCCACATGAAGCAAATATTGAGTAGCTACAAAACCTTCAAAATTTTAATGCATTTAATTTAAAATATCAATTTTTAACTACTAAATATGCTTCATTTTGTACTAAATATTTGATTTTTGCAACAAAAAATTTTCACAATTTGTGTAACTATATCACCAAAATGACATTTCAGTTAACGGGCTAAGCTCCTTAGAGTTTATGAAACGTATTATAAAACGCATAAGCTCATTTACTTTTAATATATACAAATATTTTTTAATATCATAAATCTTTTATTGTTAACTGTTTTTAAACAAAACTAGTCACAATGTAGTAAGATTTATACATTACAAGGAAAGGCTAGTTGCTTTTAATATAAACAAGCTTATTGCAATAAAAAGATTGGCATCGGTCACTAAAAAGCAACATCGAATTTATTTTTAAAAGTAAGAAATTGATTCATTAGTATTTCTTTCTTATAAATTAAGATTATCATATTCAAGTGATACGAAGTTAAAAAAAATATTTATTACAAATTGTACAAGTGTGTAAATATATTTGAATGTGAGTATAATATATATTTAATAACTTACCATCTACATTGTTCAAGCCATTTTCGATACTTACATAACTATTTCATTAAAAATTCATAAACATGGTTTTTACAGAAAAAATGCTGTGTTAAATGTAAATTTTCGAAAGAATGTAATATTTTTCTTTCCTTTTCAAAAATATTTCAAAACTTCTAAGGTTAAATACATAAGGTTCAAAAATTTATACAAGTTAGTAAAGTTGTTTAAAATTAAATGTTGTAGATGTGTATATGTTTGGATTTAAAAGAAATTAATCTTATTACTTTTAAAAAAATTAGTATTCCAGTGCACATATAAGAAAAATATTTTTGCATGTTTTAAAAGGTAAACAAAACTAATTGAAAAAGAAGATTTAAGTTAACATAGCTTAAAAAGCAAGGACTTAACTCTTTAATTTTGAGAACTTTTTGGTAATTCTATTCTTTCCGCATCAATTAGGTGAATATTATTTTTGAAAAGGAACCCAGTCCTTTTATTAACGATTATATATATATATTATACTAGCTGTTACCCGCCCGCTTCGCTGGGTATTTCATGATGTTTTATAAATTTTTACTGCTTATATATATGTATAAATTATTCATATCTAAGTCCTAGCATTAAGAATTCGATTGTATTGAAAAATATACTTACACCTGTAACTGTCACCTCTTGATAAATAAAAAGGGCAGAACTCATCTAATTTGTATTTTCTAAAAATCTCTAAAATTGAAGTATAGAATGATGTTTGCTCTTTCGTAACCCAAAAACCAAGTGGATTCCCGCAAAACCAATTTTCGGTGGATCTCTACTCCGTAAATTGAACATGCAAGCCAAATTCAAGTCTAAATCAACAGAAAAAAACAAAAGTTTTACTATCAATATCCCCGTAATCCGTGTTGAGAGCCGTTTTCAAAATAACCTCTCTTAGCGGATTTCAATTCAACAAAAGAAAAATGCAAACAAATTTCATTATTATAGTCCTTGTAGCTCGAAAAAAGGATTTTTTTGTGTCAATACGTCCCAGTAACCCCTGCACCCCTCCGCAGAACTTGATTTACTTAAAATACATTCTTAGTGCATCCCTATTCAACAAAAGAAACATGCTTAAAAAATTTCAAGTATATGGGTCTAACAATTAAAAACAGGAATTTTTTTCTGTAACTCCTCTTGACACCTCGCAACCATCCTTGGGGGTCAATTTTCGTTTTACCTTTGTTAGAGGAATTATATTCCATGAAAGGAACATGCCTACCAATTTTCAAGCAGGATGATCAAATAGTTTAAAAATGGAAATATTTATCGATTACGCCTCTTAATCTCCCGAAATTAAACTTAGTAGTTGATATTCGCAAAACCCATTTTGTAGCGGTTCTCTACGAAAGGAATCTGCTTATCAAATTTCAAGACTGTACGTCTAATAGTTTAAAAATGGGGATAATTATCTATAACGCCACTTCGGTGTCTGTTTTCACAAAACCCATTTTGTAGGGGAATTGCACTCTATGAAAGGAATTGCTTAGCAAAATTTGAGCTCCAATAAATTAAAAATGCAAAAAAATTATCAATAACGCCCTTGAACCCCCGCAACGCCACCTAAGGGTCTATTTTCACAAAACACATTTTGTAGTGTATCTCTATCCTATGAGAGGAATCTGCTCACCAAATTTCAAGACTGTGCGTCTAATAGTTTAAAAATAGAAATAATTACTTATATCTCCCTTAACCCCCCGCAACACCCTTGGGGTCAATTTTCCAAAACCCGTTTTGTAACGGATATGTACTCCATGAAGAAACATTCCTACCAATTTTCAAACAGGTAGGTCAAGTAGTTTAAAAACGAAAATATTTATCTATTACGCCACTTAATCCCCCGCAACGCCACTTAGAGGTCTGTTTTCACAAAACCTTCTTATAGCTGATCTCTACTCTATGAAAAAATCTATTTATCAAATATAAAGACTGTGCGTCTAATAGTTTAAAAATGGAAATAATTATCTAAACGCCCCTTTAAGTCCCGCAACGCCACTTGGGGGCAATTTCATGAAACCCATTTTGTAGCGTATCTCTACCCTATGAGAGGAATCTGCTTACTAAGTTTCAAGACTGTACGTCTAATAGTTAAAAAATCGGAATTTATAATGCCCCTTAAACCCACACCCCCGCAACACCCCTTGGGGGTCAATTTTTCAAAACCCATTTTGTAGCGGATATTTACTCCATGAAAGAAACTTATTACCAATTTTCAAGCAGGTAGGTGAAGTAGTTTAAAAACGTAAATATTTATCTATTACGCCCCTTAATCCCCCGCAACGCCACTTAGAAGTCTGTTTTCACAAAACCCGTTTTGTAACTGATCATTATTCTACGAAAGGAATCTATTTATCAAATTTAAAGACAGTGCGTCAAATAGTTTAAAAATGAAAATAATTATCTATAACGCCCCCTAAGCCCCTGCAACGCCACTTGGGGACGATTTTCACCAAACTCATTTTGTAGCGAATCTCTACTGTATGAAAGGAATCTGCTAACCCAATTTCAAAATTGTACATTGAGTAGTTTAAACATGGAAACAATTATTTATAACGCCCCTTAACCCCCGTAACGCCCCTTGCGTTTTGTATTTCGGAAAATCCGTTCTTAGCTGATGTCTACTCTATCAAAGGAACATGTCTACCAAATTTCAAGTCTGTAGGTTGAATAGTTCCAGAGATTCGTGATTAGTCAGTCAGTGAGTGAGTCGCTCTTTTCTCCTTTATATATATATTATATATATATATATATATATATATTATATATATATATATATATATATATATATATAAGTAGTACTATATAACTATCATTCACAATATATTCAAAATTTACTCGTATTTTAAATAAAAATCCTTAATGATGATATTGTAACTTATCTTTTGAATTTTTCTGTACTTTTGTGGGAATTTTAAGAACATTAATTAGTTCCATTAGTCTAATAAATTAATCATATAAGAATTAGTTTTAAAAAATTAATTATAGCCAATATTTTGTGAACCCGAGTGAAATTTTTTAAATACGGAAACTCTCTGAAGTATCATTTCGAATATGACTAAGTGAATTAAATTTGGATCTAAGAAGAGTTTAATTAGCAAAGATAAAAACCAAGTTTATTTACATTATTTAAATTGAACCTTAACTGAAGTGAACTGTAAATTAAATATTTCAGATTTATACTTTTCAATAATATTTCCTCCATTATTCTCAGTTAGTTTATAAAATTGTATGTTCAATTAAAATTGAGCAATAATTACTGAATATTCAAAAGAATGTCAATTATGCAGTTTTTGTTGTCCTAAACAAGCAACTAATATTTCAGTGTCCAAAGCAATTTATTTACTAGTTATAAATATTTAAAAGTACTTTTTTTCGGTTCCAATAATATTTTGGAGCCAGACAGTCATAAGTTAATATTAACAAGATTTTTTAAAGGAAATCGTCTGCTTGAAAAACTAAAATTAAAATTTATCAGTGCAATGATTTAAACTTTCATATTTAATCATTGAAAATAAATTCAACTGGGAATAGATTTGTAATTGTAAACAGGATTTTCTTTAAAAGGAACTCCGTACTTAAATATCATGTAAAATTTAAATTTCCAAATATAATTTAATGCGTGGAGTTTCCATTGCAAATAATATTGTAGTAATAAGGAAGAATTTACTTCAAAAGTAAATAAAATATATAATAGAGAATATTATATAATATTAATGTTACACATTACATATGTATAAATAAACATATTATAAACATAACGTTTGCTCCTAAGTTTTTATTCAAATAAAAGAAAAAAAAATATTAATTTAGTAAACTAGATCTTAATATTTTATGAAATTAAGATCTCGTGATTTATTATAGTTATTTTAAGGGCATTAAATCAAGCTATAAAATAAATTTCCTTCGGAATTTAAAAGCATAAGCTGGATCGATTAAATGGCTGTGAGGTTATTATCTCAAATGCATAAAACTGGCTCTTTTTTTTGGCTTTTAATTTTGGGCTCAAAGTGATATTAAAATGTGCAATCATTATTGGCATCGTTCTGAGATTTATTTCAAATAGAAAAATCCATAGTATACCAAACTTTGTTGTAAGTACAAGAAGTTTGAAACAAAAAAAAAAGAAATCCTGACATAGATTCCATTAAAAAATTCAAGCACATGTGATGATTATAACATGGCTTAAATTATGTCTATATTTAAAATCTGAATCAGAGTTTTGTTATAATATTTCTCCGTAGTTGGAACAAAAATATACATTTAATTTTCAGGAAAATAACAGCAAAAGTATTTAGACGATTACAAAAAGAAATACTTTTTATTCGTGCATTTTATGTAATCTTAAATTAATTTCTAAAAATAATCGGTTGCCATGGAGACACATAACAAATAGTTTAAGGTATCCAACTACTTGCGACAGCTTTTTTTTTTAAAAAAATGAAGATATCGGAATTTTTTGTTGTTTTTAGATTCGATTAGTACATTTTAAGAAAAATATGCTAAAATTAAGAAGACAAAAAGAAATTAATATTACTATAATGGGTAAAAATTTACAAAAAATCACATAAACGCGACCCATTCAGTTCCAAAAGTTTATGAACAAATTTTCGATTTTTCAATTCTGATGGGTTGATATGTTATTCATGTTTGAAATGACTTTCAAGATAAGAGATATTTTAATTTTTTACCAAAACTAGAGCGCTTTATCTTAATTATTATATGAAATGGCTTAAAAAAACAGTGATTATATTCACATAAGAGACTGTAAATTTTTGTAATAAAACAGTGATTGATAAATTCTGAAGGTTAACACACATCTACTATTATACAGAACACAAAAAATTTCAGTAAATTATTTTCAAAGCTTCTTGAGCAATCGCTGTCCCCGTTTGAGCATTTTCAAAAAAAAACACCCACATTTCGAATAAAACGTGATTTAATTAATTAATTTAATCTTAATTAAGTAATCTTATTAATTTAATCTTATTAAAGTAATGACATCTGCTTTTACTAAAACCCTTGTAGTTTTTGTTCTAGTGAAAGGAAAATAATAAACTTGGTATTTTTGTAAAGCTAATAAGATGGCCTATAAAATAAAATCATAAAAAAATTTTCAATTTTTGACAAAATTCACAATATTAGGGTATTCGTATACATTAATCTTTAATCTCGTTAATTATACACATTTTCTTATTTAATATCTTGCATAAAATCCAAACATTTTGAAACTGTTAATAAGTATTCGAAAACAAAGGAATTTTTGTCTTCATTCTAATATAATTCTCGAATTTAAAAGCTTTTAATTAGGAAAAGGCACTTGGATGAATAGTTTCTCATTTAGTTCTATTAGATGCAACGATGTGTAAGTTTCTTTAAACAGAAATGTTCTAAAGAACACATTTAGATTTTACTAACAGAAAGATTTGATGCAATTAGGATTGTATGATTTTATTCAGAATTTTTCAGAATTCAGAATCCATACTTTTCTCACTCATTAAAGTTTTGAAAATTTAACATAGTATGTATATTACTGATTTGGGACATTTTTAAATCCTAATTACATCAAATATTTACTATGGTCGGATTGAGGTTTTTATTGCTGTATGTAGTATACTCATGTCCAAAATTAAGGTCACAAACATGTTTTTTCATCATAATTTTAAAAGAAATCAAGAAAAGCTGATAGAATTTGTATTTATTTATTTTGAAGAATGGATAGTATACAAATCAACCATCAGTTCAGGTAAAGATGTTGTCTAGCGTTAATTTTTGCAGAATTATTGGATTGAGACCATTGAAGCATATGGGAATTTTGCCTTCAATTTTGTATATATTGCATTAAAACAAAAAGGTTAGTCTGTTTGCAGCGAGAATGACTTCTCATAAACGTTTAGATAATTTCTTGAGAGGGAGAGCCGGGGTTGGCCGGCTTGAAGGATGTCAGTCTGAAGTGGGGATGGGTACAAGGGGACTGAAAGTGGTCTCCCGGCTGTGGAATCAATTCCAAAAAAGTGGTAAAGTTACCAGAAAGATCAGCCAAGGTCACCACAGAGCATAGACATATGCACAGGATCGCTATTTGGCATTAAGGGGATGGTGGACCTTCAAAATCTCAAAATTTGGTCAAAATTGCGATTTTTATTTTTATACTAATAATATTCTATTTATTTCAGAGAATGATTCTGTCGAAGAATTTTTTCATTTTGACTAATTATTACTGAGTTATGAGTAATCTAAGAATTAAACATGGCGCCATCGACTATTTAAATGGGCGTGGCCCTGTCATTTGAACGTAAACAAGAACTATTCATATTTAGTTTCTAGCATATGCTTAGCCTCAATTGTTATTTTTTTCATCGCATATTTTATGAAGAAGGATTCTGATAGGAACTTCTACTTCTGCTTTGTTTGTTTACATCGTATTAGCGCGCTTGTTTCACATTTGTTATAACACAGCATACTTAGTCGTTTCGGACGTAATTGTAGGTCTATTTTTTTCAGTTTTCCTTTCTTTCATTTGAATACTCAATTATAATTTTCTCAATAAATTAATCATTCCAACAGTATTTGTACAATGCACAGAATTAGTTCTCGATATCATGTTCCAAAAGGAAGGCCATCAAAACGGTAATATGCAGGCTTTTCTAAAAGCAAAGAAGAGATGGACCTCTGGAGAAATAGAACTGGAGCATCAAAGTTTACATGAAAATGACCCTGATGCAAGTGGTAATGTGTCCTCTAATTATGAAAATAATGAAGTAAACACTTACCCATTAAATTCTAGTGAACTGAATGCAGCAACAGAAAGAAAGCTGTCTCTTCTAAGCTCACAGACTTCTGCAGAACATGTGATAAGTGAACAAAATGATCCAACTTATGTATTAGTTGATACAAATGTATGGAAGAATTTACTGTGTCAACTGTAAAGTGCCCTGAATGTGATACGAATAATTTAAATATTATAAAAACAACGCAGCTGGATATGGCATCAAAACTAGAATTGGTTTGCTCTAGTTGTGAGGCAGTATTGAATTCCTCATTTTCAAGTGCACGTGTAAAAGATAAAAAAAATTTTGACATTAACAAAAAAATGGTTTCCTCTTTTTT
>BMAO01017477.1:0-17080 GCA_019973975.1 Trichonephila clavata
GTATTTATGATAAATATTTTTGTAGATAATATTCTAAAATATTTATCTTTTCTATTTTCAGTACTTAAGCATTACGTTATTTAGACCTGCAGGATACATTCTAAATATATTTACGTACAAACAACTTCACAATTTAAGAAAATATCTTAATGTTTATATAATTAGCTTATTAATAATATTCCAAATGTTCATTTTCTCTTTAAAAAATATAAAACATTATAAGAAATATGTTATTTTCCCATATCCAAGTAAATTTAAAATGAGTTCGTAGTTTTGGTTTCATATTTTAAAATTTAATTTTAAATGAAGCATTTAATATCATTGTCAGTTTTCTTGAAGTAATAAAAAGACAAAAGGGTATGAGTAATTTTTAATGCTAAGATAATGTGGCATAACAATTCGGGCCCGTCTATATATCTTGCCCTATCCCTAATATCAAACAAAAAATAACTAAATTGTGAAAAAAAATGTTACCTTTTTTTCATATCCTTGTAATGTAATAGAAAAACCTAAGATTATGAGTGTTCCACCACTATTATCCAATACTTCTCTAAATAAATAAACTAGAAACTGCGATAGTAGATGTTGATCTTGTACAACATTCCCGTTTAGAAATCTCGGTGGCCTTTTCAGGTATTGAGTTTGAATTTTATCAGAAATAGTTTTCCTCATACCAAGAACATTCCTGCTTCTAGAAATGGAGTATATTTTTCAATTAGGATATAATATTTCTTTTTCTAAGTGTTGCCTAGATGAATGGCCTGATGGATTTGATAAATACATTATACGTGATACTCCCATGTTAGTATTTATGATAAATGCTCTCTCTATTGAAGATGTTTTTTCTTCAGATATATACATTTCTATATTTTGTTATAAAAGGACACATAATTTAGGCCAACTGGATATATTCTATACTCGTATTTCTGTGCTAAGAAATTAATATTTTAAGAAAATAAGTTAGAGTTATGTAATTCTTTCCTTTTTAAAAAAATTATTGTAAAATTTTACCATTTTAATTTTTTCTATATATTTTTATGTAAGTTCTACAATTAATATTCGAAAGATTTTATAAAAATTTAATGTTAAATAGACACTTAATAATATTTATAATTTTCTTTCACACTTTCTTCAAGTCATATTTGTGAGAAGATAGCGAAATATTCAAACAGGAAACTAGCTTATTATGAATGATATTGTTGTTAAAAATTGAAAGTAACTATAGGAAAAAAGTGCTACTTGTGTAGGTTTTTTTAAGATGTAATAATAAGTATGGTAAGATTTTACATGGAACTTAGAGTTCATTTTCAAGTAACATTTTATAGAAAAATGAAACCTTTAAAAATAACACAAGTTCTCTTTTCTATAAGTAAGGCTTGGAACATTAGCAAACAACGGGAAATATTTAGGAGAATTCTCTACAAATTCTAAATTACTTTCAACTTAATTGCTATGATTATGGTTATGTTGCAACGCCACTGCCCCTGCCGCCTTAAATGCAAAGGGGTTGTGTGACCACATCCTTAATGCTGAATCCTAGTGCGAGTGATCAAAGGCAGATATAAGAAGGAGGTGTGCATATATATTCCCACTTATTTTGAGGACATAACATCAAACTTATTTTTATTGTGCATTTCAGAGTTTCAAGCACACAACTGCGGATAAAGAAAGGTCATGCAATGGTGAATTCAATCCTCCCAACGTCTTCTAATGCATCAAAAGTGAGGCCATAAGGTTTTTGTCATTCCATAATGTCTAAGCCCATTTGGTTGTTTAAGAAGAAATTCTGATTAATTTCTTTTTATAGACGAAATGCTACCCAAAAATCATCACAGGATTAATATTTTTATTAGCTCATATGGTCCCACAAATCATTATAAACAGGCCTGAAAAATTTTAAACCTTTTTCTGCATTTTTCATTAAATTATGAGACAATTTTGGAGGCAGCACAGCAGGCTAAACAAAACTTCAAAGCTCAATTTTTATATCATCTGCAAGAAAATTGCCGGAAAAAAATCAATTAATTATTTTTCTACCACGTGCAAATTAGACTAATGCAGTAACAAATCATTTCAAGGAAAAGTTTTGCAATTTACGCAAATATTTTTGTTGCTGTTTTCTTAATTGAATAGTTAATGAATCTGGTCAACATTTAAAAGCTGTACGTGAGTTTTTATGATATTATTTTGAATCAAATTAAAACTTTAAGACGGATTCACCCGAAGCACAAATACTAAATAACATTTTGATAACTCCGACAATTTAAAATCTGATTGGCAAGAATAGCAAAACTCTCTCATTTTTTTTTTAAATTCCTACTATTAGCTCATACTCTTTCTATATTTATGTATATACATATTTATATATATATACTTATTTTTTTCACATTTTCTATCGTTAATAATTTTTTTTCTTTTCATCTAATCAAGTTCATATAACATTTTTAAAACTTGTTGTGGAGGACATTCGGTGTTAATATAGTTTTTTTGAAATATTAATTCATTATTTGCCGTTTAATTAAATTAAATATCGGTTATCGACACCAACTAATATTTATTTAGATAGTTGTAACACTGTAACTGTTAAAACAATGATGAAAGTTGGCGTCGAAAACCGGTTTTTCAGCAATACTAGCCAAACCAAGTGTGCATTGTTACGATTGAAATTTTGTGTGAACGATATATATAATATATATATATATATATATATATTGTTCAAATTTTTAATTGTTATAAAAATAATTTCTATTCACCATTCATAGTAGGAAGTTGACTTAATTTTTTATATTACTTGTTATATATTTGTTTTCAATGATATATATATATATATATATATATATCCCATGCATGGATTTCAACATAATTACTATTAAAATTTTTTTATGCCGTTTATTTAAACAAATGCAAATAGATGCAATTCTACGGTGTTTGATATATTTTACCAACAAATTGCTATTTGTAATAATTAAAATTTTATATTTGGATGTTTTGTTGAAATTAGTTTTTATTCGTGTACAATGTTTAACACGCTAATGTTTTTAAAGTAAGGGAAATAAAGAATTAAAGCATAAGCATTTTCTTACCTGTTGGCGCGTTATTAAAGTTGTAAAACTGAACATGGAATTAATTCTGAGGTGTGTGTGTGTGTGTTTTTATAAATATTAAGGAAACGTTTTATGAAGTATTGATCTTTTATTTGTGTTTTCTTCTATATATTCGTTACTCCAGTATACTGTTAATTTGATCTATTTTTTTGCACTCTCCTATGGTAAACAGTTTTGAATAAGCTAATTTACATTTCATTCAAGTTTCAGACTATCTTATGCATATAATATCATGCTATTTATGAAATGAAAACTTCAAAATTATATTTCTAAATCTTAAAATTTTGATCATATACCATTATTCGAAACCCTAGGGCGTTTTTGATAATTGAATTAGGAGTGTGAAATATTTTATAAATGAATGTTTTATTAAATTGTGTACGGAATTAACTCCAATATGTTAAGTAATTAAAAAAATACAAATGAAAATTAATGCTTTTGTCAGAATTTTTGTATGTTTCACAATGAAAAAGATTAATATAAAATTAATAATTAGCATAAGAAAACTTGTATGTTGTTCTTTGTAGTATATTACGAGGTACTTCGAAAAAAGTACACAAATGAAACAGCCTTAGAAATTTCAAAATGTTAAAAAAAAGACATTTAAAAAATAAGTTTTACAAACATTCTACAATAAAATTCAAATTTTTCATATGGAATTATTATTTAATAATGACCTTCACAAAATAAAATTAAAACCTAATTTAAAAAATTTAAAATAAAAAAAATTGTAGAGTGTAACGATGGTATCTGTCGCCTTAAATGACTATTGTTTGGATGAGATTTGTAGTACGATTAAAAACTTTCAATCCCTCCTGTTGGATAGGACTAAGTTTTTGTCTTTCCGTGACAATTTCATTTTCTGAAATTTTAAATTTTCCTAAAATGAAAAGAAAAAATTTAATTTATTGATATTTTTGGTAAAAAACATTTTTAAATAATCTATACTAATATATAAAAGAAAGAGTTTGTGTGTGTGTGTGTGTGTGTGTTTCACCTATTCCGACCAAATTAAGCAACCCAGGAGTATGAAACTTGGCATGTAGAAGCCATAGGTCGTTATGCTATTAACCTCGAAGAGTTTTTTTCGAAATTTGCTTTAGATCTTTTTAAAATTCAATTTTTATGGGATTTTTCAGCTAAATGGAGATATGACGTCATCAGCCATGTCAAGTCTTAACTTTGCGAAAATTAATATTTTGAGCAGTTTTGGAGGGGATTTTAGCACATTTAACTGTAAATATATTTATTTTAGTTGCATTTATTCATTTTTTTAACTCTTTGTGGAGGAATTACATTTGTTTTTCGAAAAAATAGTCTTAAAAAAATGTTTTTCTAAATTTTATTTTTCCGATTGGCAACAACACTAATTTGATAACAGTAGATATTTTCGTATTTGTTTTCCAACGTATTATATCTTTTTCGTTTCTTTAAAAAAAGGATGTTTTTTTTATACAACTTTTTCAGACTAAATAATCATTCTATGCTGATGGAATGGGGTAATATGTACCATTAAAGTGTACTAATTACTAATATTCAGGCGATGTCATTTGGTTCTAAGTTTAACTTTGGCGCCGAAAACCTGTGCCATGATATGAATCTCAGATGGATTGTAATCAAGTTAAGTTTATCCATCATATTGAATTTGTGTAACTGTGTATAATTTTTGTTCAAATTATTTCTTATTTCCTTTTGTGGTTTGTAATAATGCATGTTGATTGCGTAATGGAACAACTACCCATCTTGCAAGGCATAAAGCTACTATTTTTATTGTTGTAACCACTTTTAAAAATATTTACTTTCCATAAAATGTTCTATTTCATTTTATGCTCATGATTTATCTTAGCTGTACTATGATTATCAAAAATGCTTGATTACTCTCTTCAAACCTTTTTGCTGTATCTGAAAAAAATTTTGTAACCCAAGCACAACCATAGACTGATAATACCACCAACATTCAGGTTAGTAAGAATAAGGAGAAGCAAATGTGCAAACCCAAGATCCTTGCAACTGTTTTGTACCAAAATATGAACAAATGTTTTTGCATTATTGACTCTAAGAAGTAACAAACTTTTCTCAGATACAGCAAAAATATTTAAAATTGTAAGATTAATCAGGAGTATAAAATGAAATAGAACATTTTATGGAAAGTAAATATCTTTAAAAGTGCTCACAACAATAAAAATAGTAGATTTAATAACCTTTGGCATTGCAAGATGGATACTTTTTCCACTGCACAGTCAGCGTGCATTATTACATTCAACCTACAGACTTGAAATTTGGTAAAGATGTTCCTTTCATAGAGTAGACATCAGCTAAGAACGGATTTTCCAAAATTCGAAACGTAAGGGCGTTCCAGGGGGTTAAGGGGCATTATAAATAATTCTTTCCATGTTTAAACTACTCAATGTACAATTTTGAAATTGGGTAAGCAGATTCCTTTCATACAGTAGAGATCCGCTACAAAATAAGTTTGGTGAAAATCGACCCCCAAGTCGCGTTCCAGGGGCTTAAGAGGCGTTATAGATAATTATTTCCATTTTTAAACTATTTGACGCACAGTCTTTAAATTTGATATATAAATAGATTCCTTTCGTAGAATAATGATCAGTTACAAAACGGGTTTTGTGAAAACACCTCTAAGTGTCGTTGCGGAGGATTAAGAGGCGTAATAGATAAATATTTTCGTTTTTGAACTACTCGACCTACCTGCTTGAAAATTGGTACGTAAGTTTCTTTCATGGAGTAAATATCCACTACAAAATGGGTTTTGGGAAAATTGACCCCCAAGGGTTGTTGCGGGGGCGGGGGGTTTAAGGGGCGTTATAAATTCCGATTTTTAAGTTATTAGACGTACAGTCTTGAAACTTAGTAAGCAGATTCCTCTCATAGGTTAGAGATACGCTAAAAAATAGGTTTCGTGAAAATTGCCCCTAAGTGGCGTTGCGGAACTTAAGGGGCGTTATAGATAATTATTTCCATTTTTAAACTATTAGACGCACAGTCTTTATATTTGATAAATAGATTTCTTTCATAGAGTAGAGATCAGCTATAAGAAGGTTTTGTGAAAACAGACCTCTAAGTGGCGTTGCGGGAGATTAAGTGGTGTTATATATAAATATTTTCGTTTTTAAACTACTTGACCTACCTGCTTGAAAATTGGTAGGAATGTTTCTTTCATGGAGTAAATACCCGCTACAAAACGGGTTGGGGAAAATTGACCCCTAAGGGGTGTTGCGTGGGTTAAGGGCAGATATAAATAATTATTTCTATTTTTAAACTATTAGACGCAGAGTCTTGAAATTTGCTAAGCAGATTCCTCTCATAGGATAGAGATATACTACAAAATGTGTTTTGTGAAAATCGACCCCTAGGTGGTGTTGCGGGGGTTCAAGGGGCGTTATTGATTTTTTTTTTTTTTTTGCATTTTTAATTTATTGGACGTACAGTCTTCAAATTTTGCAAAGCAGATTCCTTTCATAGAGAGTGCCATTCCCTTACAAAATAGATTTTGTGAAAACAGACCCAGAAGTGGCGTTGCGGGGGCTCAAGTGGCGTTATAGATAATTATCCCATTTTTAAACTATTAGACATACAGTCTTGAAATTTGATAAGCATATTCCTTTCATAAAGTAGAGAACCGCTACAAAATGGATTTCGCGAATATGAACTACCAAGTTTAATTTCGGGAGATTGAGGCGTAATCGATAAATATTTCCATTTTTAAACTATTTGATCATCCTGCTTGAAAATTGGTAGGCATGTTCCTTTCATGGAATAGAGTTCCTCTAACAAAGAGTAAAACGAAAATTGACCCCTAAGGATGGTTGCGAGGGGTCAAGAGGAGTTACAGAAAAAAAGTCCTGTTTTTAATTGTTAGACCCAAATACCTGAAATTTGTTAAGCATGTTTCTTTTGTTGAATAAGGATCCACTAAGAATGTATTTTAAGCAAATCAAGTTCTGGGGGGCGTGCAGGGGGTTACTGGGACGTATTGACAAAAAAAATTCTTTTTTTTTCGAGCTACAAGGACTATAATAATGAAATTTGGTTTGCATTTTTCTTTTGTTGAATTGAAATCCGCTAAGAGCTGTTATTTTGGAAAACGGCTCTCAACGGGATTACGGGGATATTGATAGTAAAACTTTTGTTTTTTTCTTTTAGATTTAGGTTTGAAATTTGGCTTGCATGTTCAATTTACGGAGTAGAGATCCAACGAAATTTGGTTTTGTGGGAATCCACTTGGTTTTTGGGTTACGAAAGAGCAAACATCATTTTATACTTCAATTTTAGAGATTTTTAGAAAATACAAATTAGTTGAGTTCTGGCCTTTTTTTTAATCAACAGGTGACAGTTAAAGGTATAAGTATATTCTTCAATACAATCGAATTCTTAATGCAGGACTTAGATATCAATAATTTATACATATATGTATAAGCAGTAAAAATTTATAAAACATCATGAGATACCCAGCGAAGCGGGCGGGTAACGGCTAGTTAATTATAAAGTTTAAAAAGGATATGTGGTGCACCACTGTTATCCGAATCATATATACTAAATAAATTAACTAGAACACGTAATCTGGGCATGATGCTGTTGCATGTTTAAGATATCTCTGTTGCTTTTCTTTGGTACTGAGTGCGTTATGCGTAAAAATATGTACTATTTAATTTTCACACAAGTTTATTTCCCACAGTCACATACATATATATATAAAGGAAATTCCATGCCGTAAATGGTAATAAAAATTATCTTTTATTTTTTAACCAGTTGTATTACCTCCAAAACTGGACTTAAAAGGCTGATGTAATTCATAAGATGAGCGCCTTGTGGGAAACATGTATATAAACACTATCTTCCTTGAGACATACAGGAAAATTATGAATTGCTGTTTTATCTCTTTCAACGCAAATTTTAATTTCTATTACTTTCAATTTGTCTACATCAAAACTATTCTACAATATAATAAATATTTTTAGAAAAAATTTTATGTTTTCTAACCGGAGATTTTAAAAGCACAAAGATGTACCACTATTATCAGAAATTTTTATTAAATAAATAATCTACAATTAATTAACTTTTCGTAATTGCAAAAAATAGAAATTTCTCAGATGATTTCGGTGAACGTTTTTGGTACTGAGGGTGTTTTGTATTGAAAGCATCTTTTATACTTGTCGTTTATACTTACAGACTGTTTTTGGTGGTCTCTGCTAATAAGGTTACTTCGGTTTTAATCTGGATCACACGTGTATTTTATTGAAGAGTGTTCTTAAAACTTCCTTATGAGCGCATTTTGATTAACTTCCGCATTAGATTTTAAAATCAATAATTTTGTAGATAACTTTTAAATGTATTTTTGTTCTAGTTTTTTGCAAAGAAAAACCCCATAATATATGCCACATAATATATTGTAAATGTATTTTCATATAACGATTGAATTTTATACCATTTTCAAAAAATTAAATTGAAGATAATGTTGAAATTATTAAGTGGCCTTCAAGAATCATTAACTTTATCCCAACGGAACATTCGTGAGGAATTCTGGTGTGTGTGAAAATTACAACAATTTTAAAACTTACCTAAGACAAAGATCAGCTTAACATTGCCATTGAAACCAGTTATAAAACACATTTAAAACTAATTTGCATTACCGTAAGATCAAGAATTCTTAAATGGCAAAATAACATAGAGAAGATTTTAGATAACCAAGCAGTTTTATAAATGTACAACCAAATTTGTACTTAAATCTTCCAATTATCTGAAAATAGAAGAGACAAATGTAAAGTTTCGAACAAAAAATAGACCACTAATTCTGTTAATGTGCTTAAATTCGCACAAATTTCCAACATATAATTCTAAAAATATTGAAATTTTTGCTATGATCTTATGATTTTTTCCATTGTTGAGTATATTCCAAAATACTTTTGCAGGCTCCATAGCTGATTAGTTATTTTTGAGAGCTTTTAACGGCTACCTCAGTCACATTCGAAATTACAATACACACACGTTTAAATATACAAACGTAGGTCATTACATTTTAAGTACTGCTAAAGTATAATATTTGTTACTCTTAAAACTTCAGCACATAGTCAACCTCTAGTATCACATATTTCTTTCAGAGGCCCTCTTATAAACAGTTTACAGATTACAACAAAATAATTATTTTCTTTTTTCTTAAATATTTTTTTTAACATTTATGAACCCATGCACCACGCAATGTATAACACGGGGGCATACAACACAGACATAAGAAATAATTACAACACAAACATCCATGCCTTCTGTGGGGTTCGAACCCAGTCCCTACGGCACCGCAGTCAGCTTCACTGACCACTACACCGGAAGGGCGTCTTTCTTAAATATTATCGCCTGATTTGTTAAATTTCAGATCACGTATTTATTTTTTGAACTATGAAAATAAAAAAAAATGTCACTTTTGGTGAAATAATGAAAATAAAGTGAATGTGAAAATATTTCAAATCCGCATCACTTTGATTCTTTATCCTCACCTCGAGTGAATCGGTGGACTATCGTCACGAAGACGGATACAGCATCAAATTTGGCCGGAACCTCATACTTATATTTCAGCAGGGAGCTGTAAAAGGCACTAGTGATGGTCAATCCCTTTTCAGCGTAGTCTTTGAAAATAAATCCAAGACACTTCCCGAAACAATACTACATAATCTTCCTTACCTTCAGATTTTTGCGTTCTGTGTGTGGCCGCGGTAGCCAAGTGCTCTAGGCATCGGATCATGGCTTGCGTGATATGAGTTCGATACCAGTCCCACTAAAGATCCGCCGTGTAGGGGGCGATACACGTTAAATCTGTCGAGAGATCAAACGTCCTCTCGTTGGTGTGGTATGATAGTTAGAAGAGTTTATAGTGCCAGCTCAGTTGTCGTCTGCGTCACTTAACCATGGTTCAAAATTACTCAGACCGTCGCCCAAAGCTCTCGTGTTGCTAATCAGTGGGACGTTGATATTCACTCATTCAGATTTCTGCACCTTATTTCCTTCAAGGGAGATGCTACTAGTCTCTGCTAGTACTCATATTGATAGATTTTTATGACAAACGTAAACTGCTTCTGCAATTTCGACTAACATATACCCATTGTCTTTTATGTCAAGATACAACATTTTCTCATTTTTGTCAATGATAGCCCGGATTTTACCTTAGCTTGGGTGAGTGAGTGAATATTAACGTCACACTGCTCAGCTACACGACGGCTTTTGGCGACGGACCTCGTAATTTTTGAACCATGTTCAAGGGACGTCTTAGCTTGAATATTTTCTAATGGTTGGTTACATTGCACATTATACAATCCTACAACAAAGACGGTTGTTGTATTTTTGATCGGCGTTTTATTTTTCGGGAATCAATTGAAATGATAGAAATGTAGAATAATCCACGAAATTTTTCGAAAATTAATGAATAATAAAAAGTTGCAGAGTGTTCTACCTTGATACAAGCAATGGTTTCGTTTAAACTTTTTATAAAGAAGAAATAATAATGAATCAAAAAGATTTATATAATGAATGAAAAAAGATTTTGAAATATTAATTCAAGAAAATTCCAAGGAATGATTAATTTATTGAATTAATACATGCGTTAATAATATTTAAAAAAAAAACTAAAAGGAAAATTAATTTTGAGGGAATATGTAATGCATAAAATAAGATCGATATTATGAAAATGCATGATCCATAAGATTATCTCATATAATAAATGCATTTGACTATATTTATATAAAAATTTAAATATTTAATTAAATACTCTCAGATCTCAGATTGGAGGGCATTTGTACATTTGGGTATAATTAAAATCATCTTTATGTGATATATATATATATTGGTATATATATATATATATATATATTATATATATATATATATATAACGCATGGGCTGAAAAGTCCCGGGCCTAACACATAGATGGCGCTAGTTTTATTGCAGTCACCTTTTTCAGTTAATACTAACCTTCAAAAGACAGCTGTTAAAGTTTTATGATATTCTATTCATTAGTTTGTAAGTTATTGTGCTAAGAGTGACGCTACTTTTGTTATTTTCAGAACAATGGATCAAAAACAATTTCGTGTTTTAATTTTACACTGCTTCTTGATGGGAAAAAATACCGTTCAAGAGAAGCAATGCGACTACTGGCGGTTCGCAGACCTGAAAAAAATGCTCGCCGGTAAGATTTCGCACGAATTAAGAGGCTATCGCTGAAACTGATGCCTATTTTGAGGCAAAAGATAAATCGTTCTACAAAAGTGGTATTGAAATGTTAGAGCGGCGCTGGAATGATTGCGTTGCTCTTGATGGAGATTACGTTGATGAATAAAGCTAATTTAGAACCAAAAAAACTGTGTTTTCTTTGTTAGGCCCGGGACTTTCAGCCCATGTGTTATATGTATATATATATACATATATGTATATATATAAGTTAATGGTAGTATGTTTACAATTTTTAATTTTTTTTCAATTCTTTTCAAACTTCTGCTAAGTGCTGCTTTTCAGCCATTGCTTTGCTTTGAATATGTATTTGCGTCCTGAATCTGGCAATAACGTGTTTATTGTACGCAAATTTAGAGCGGGCTCTGCGTTTCTGTATGCAATTTTAGGTAAGTTACTTTCTTCTCATTTGGATTTAGATTTCTTATACATTATTTTCAATTGGGTTTTCTCAGTGTTATTAACAGAAGGGGGAAGGTTGAATGGCTACAAAACATGTTAACCCCACTTTTATATAAAACATTTTTATATATAGGCTGTCCTAAGTCAGCAATGATGATAATACTATAGCATCCATTATTTTATAAAAACTCTATTATTTTAATATTTCATATTTCCTTTTAAATTCTGGTGTCTAATTATCTTCCAATTTCAATTCAGTTTTAATAATGTTTATTCATCACTCTCTTATAGAGAAATTTTAATTATATATATACATATATATATATATGTGTGTGTGGTGTGTGTGTGTGTGGGACGGCGTCAAGGGAAGGTTGATTTTAATATTAAAATAAGCACGCAGAGTTAAAATAACCTAATTTATTAAAAACACATCTAAAACATTTACTATCTACAAGGGGTTTTAAATAATTCGAGATAGCACCATACCAATTCCGAAAACACGTCCTCTTTCTCAAACAACGGAGAGACCGATTTCCTCTGACCTGCCTTCGTTCAAGCTTTGGTGCAACTCCCAGTTTCTTTCCTGCACCTCATAAATACATGACCTCATCGTATCGCGCAGCTAAAACTCACGTGGTTTCTATTAGTAGTGCCATCTCTTACAATAAAAATCAAAAGAAATAAAAGAAAACTTGCACTCATTTCCTACAAGTTCGGCCATCCTGGGAATCACTGACCTCAGTGATTTTGCATACCATACAATAAAAAATATAGGCCTCCGCAAAATTAATATTAATCGGAGATAAAAATTCCAAGATAGAGATTCAAATTTAAAAATAAGGATACAACTCTCAAAAATGAAATATTGATAGCAAAGAAAACAAAACACATTAATACACATTATGTTCTTTTAAAAAGAATAGGAAACGCTTTTTATAAAAATGCATCATCATGGTGAGTAAAATTTCATTAAATCAGCAGATAAATTTGTTATCTTAGGTCCCTCATTATCACCCACTTTCCCAAATCATATCTATCTCTAGGTTTTACTTTAACTATTCTATATGGTCCCAAAAACCTAGGCCTTAATTTCAAACCTGTCCCAGATTGTGTTCTATGAATGACCACCAAGTCACCCATCTAGTAGTTAGGGGCCTTCCTGCGCTTCCTGTCATAGGTTCTTTTATTCTCTGCCTGTATCTTCTGGATATTTTTCTTTGCGTCTTGTCGTAATTGGTTCCTCTGTTCTCGAAATTCCTCCATCATTACGTCCATCAGTAACTCCCTCAGGTGAAGGTCTTCCTTGTTTCTCATGGTGACGCCAATTAATAATTCAATTGGAGACCACTTAGTACTACGATAAAATGTACTATTTAAAATTCTTTGAAGTGGGTCTACGAACTTGATCCACTTGGTAGACTCCTCAATTGACAGCTTGGTCAAAACGGAAATAATAGTTCGGTGTATTCTCTCGACTTGTCCATTCCATCTGGGTACTCCGGTGGCAATTTGCAAATGTTGAATGTTTTCATTAGTATAATAATCTCCAAAAGCTCCAGAAGTAAAAGCAGAACCTCTGTCTGTTATTATTCTCTTGGAATTACCAAAAGTCTTTTGTTGCAATTTTAATTTATCCAAAGCAACTTCTGCGGAACTAGATCTAACGGGATAAAGCCAGGTAAATTTTGTAAAAGCATCCACTATTGTGAGAATATGCTGATATTTCTTGTTAGTAGAAGGCAAAAGTCCGATAAAATCGACGTGATAAGTACTTAATGGCACATCCTCTTTAGGAATGGGATTGAGGAATCCATCATTTTTTAAACTCTTTTTGTTAGTCAAAATATATGGCACACAATTAACAATTACATTCTGCACCTGCTTGCTCAAATTGGGAATAAAAAATTTTTATTTGAAAACTCCTTCAGTCTTGGCAACGGAGAAATGTCCTTTCTCATGTGCTAACTTAATTATCTTAGTTTGCATATCTCTTGGTACAACTATCAATTCACGACCTTCAACATATTAGTAAAGTATTTCGTTTCCATCAAAAAAGTCTGAATTTCTGTTTGTTTTAATCAGTGTTTTTAGACTCTGAGTGTATTCAACCTCTTGTTGTGCCCTTTTAAATCTTGCAGTTAGAGTATCGTTAGTAATTATTGCGACTGGATAAATGCTAAGGACATCCACATGTTGCATTCTCTGGCCGGAACGATGCACAATTTCGTAATCAATTTCTTCCAGC
Organism: Trichonephila clavata; assembly: GCA_019973975.1. Lineage (NCBI taxonomy): Eukaryota > Metazoa > Arthropoda > Arachnida > Araneae > Nephilidae > Trichonephila > Trichonephila clavata. Next base: position 13,984 of record BMAO01017477.1, read on the forward strand.
AATAATGCCCATCGCGCTATACGAGTAACCAAATCCTTTTTGTCCATAGTCTTTTGAAACGCTGAGCAATCCGTTATGAGTTTGAAATTATTTCCCATAAGGTAGGTACGAAATTTCTTTGAAGCGTTGACAACAGCAAGAACTTCAGGTTCATAGCTACTATATTTTTCCTCTGCCAGAGTAGTTTTCTTAGACATGCATTGAACAGGATGCAATTTCCCATCTTCTGCCTCTTGGAGTAGGACGGCTCCGTAGCCTTGTTGACTCTCGTCCGTGTGCAATTCGGTTGTTTTTCCCTGCTGGAAAATACTTGACTTTCAGTCAACAATTGCCTGAGCTTTTCAAATGCTTCTGTTTGAGGTAGTTCAAACACAAATCGATTGTCATTTCAACTAGATCACTCAAAGGTTTCGCTATTTTAGAGTATGACGGAATAAATTTTCGAAAATAGCCAGTGAGTCCTAAAAAAATTTGGACTTGTTTGGCAGTCGTTGGTAAAGGGAACTTCTTGACAGCTATCGTTTTTGCAACTGAAGAGCGCACCGTTCCATTTTCGACAACGTGACCCAAAAATTCCACCTTTCCTTTTAAAAACTGACATTTTTCAAACTTGACCTCCAACCCATATCTGGATGCAACCTCAAACACCTTCTTTAGTTTTTCCAAACCTTCTTCCTCGTCTTTAGCTGGAACGATCAAATCGTCCAAATAAATTATTACGATGCCTTTTCGCATGAGTTCCCTAAAAATGCTGTACACATATCTTTGGAATACGCTTGGGCTTATACTGGACCAAAAGGTACCTTATTAAATTTGAACTGCCCATCTGGTACAACAAAGGAGGTGAAATGCCTGCAATCCTCGTTTACGTCGACATGAAAAAACCCTTTTTCAAGTCTAACGTGGAATACACTTTGGCGTCTTGCATCCTATCCAATACGTCCTCTATCAGTGGCAAGGGGAAGCATCCTTGACTAGTTTTCGGTTCAGTTTCCTATAGTCAATGCATAGTCTGTCGGTACCGTCTTTCTTCTTGACTAACACGATTGGACTTGCATATTCAGAAGAGCTTGGTCTCACGATTCCCTTATCCAACCATTCGTCGAATCTGCTTGTTGACGGTCTGATTCTCTAAAAACGACAAGCGGCGTGCTGTTTGTAAACTGGTATATCATCCTTCAGGATAATTCTCATGGACACATTTGTCGTTTCTGTCTTCTTAGGTGTATAGCTGTTGATTAGTTCAGAGAGTTCCTTTCTTATTCGAGGATTGATAAAATGTTAACTTCGATTTCGTCTTCAGTTCGTGGTTATAAACCTGTGTATTCACAAACCACACCTTCTATTCGTGTTTACGGAAATAAACACCTTTTTTATCAAAGCCAACAAAAGCTTGTTCCAAAATGTCCAATCCTATCACTGCCTGGAACTCCAAATGCAGCGCAGGCACGACATGCCATATTACGGAATATTTTTCTCCATCCAATTCGATTTCTCGTTGGAACGATCCTTTTGTTTTGACATCGAACTTTCCCAATCCAGATAACACGACAATGTCTTTCGAGAGCTTCGATTGCTCGATGATTCCTTTGCTTACATCTTCACGAATGAGCGAAACTGAGCTTCCAGTGTCGATTAGAGCCTCAAAAGACTTGTTTCCGATGGTTATTTTACTGGTCTTAATTCTGTCTTGCTGAATTCGAGAACAGATCTGGACCGGAGGGCTTGAAGATTTATTGATTTTCGTACCCTTGTTGCGCTTTGTACAATCTACGGCATAGTGACCTGGTCCCCTGCAGTAGCTACATGTTACCTGTTTAACTCTTTTATCGTACGTTCTCGTCGATTGAAAGCATTTTTTATCATTCCAATTATTTCCAAGGTGAAAACGTTCTTGCCTTTGAGAACCATTATCGTTATTGTTCGATCTCTTAGCAAATGAGTTTAACTGCTTTGGCCCTATAGTTCTTCGGACGTCCTCATAATCTTCAAATTTTTTCACTAGCTCAATAGATGATTTAATAGTAGAACATTCGTCCAAAAAGTGTTCCCGAAAATCATACGGGGCCCTCTTCTTTATTTGATCGGCTATGATTAATTCTCGTAATTGTTCGTAGGTGTTAACTTTTAAGCCCAAAGTCCATCCATCAAAATACGTCTGTAATTCGTTTGTAAAATCCTGCGATGTTCGTTCATCGGACTTTTGGTGAAACAAAAATAACTGACGAAATTTTTCCGGAGAGATAATTTAAATCTTTGTAAGAGTAAATCAAGGTTTTGAACCCAATCTTTTTTCGGTAAGAAATTTAGTTCTGCATGACTCTCAAATAAGGTAAGATTCAAACCAATATCTTCCTTCATATTAAACTTATGAAAAGTTTCGTGAATCAGTTTATTCGATGCTTGAACGTTTTCGGCATACCGGCCGTTTGTTGCGCTTGTATTCGCAACTTCTCTAATTCGTACTCTCGTCTTTCTCTTCATCCTTTCGCATATCTCTCTCTCCCTCTCAGCCCTTCTATCTCTCTCTCCTCACTCTCTCTCTCTTCTCTCCTCTTTTATACGTTCTCCACTACTATCAAGCATCTTTTTAACATCGTCTTCAACGTAATCTGGGCTTTTTACGATCAGCTCCTTTAACTTCAATTTTGTGATACCTGCTTCGATAGTAAGATCCAAATCCTCGGTGAGTGACACCAAATCCTCTTTCTTTTCACGAGTAAGAATGCCATTTTTATACTCAGAATGGTGACCCAGAGAACAACTTAAATTTTTACCCAAGTTAAATGAGACAAAACTATTAAAATGACACGCAAAAAGTTTACTCACCTAAACAGAAACAAAAGATAATTTAAATAAGATGCGATTAATCAATTATAAACAATTATAGACAAAAATTGACTTTTTAAAGAATTCCCGGAACCTAAATCCTTTTGCAAAACACAACAGTATTACAGTTAATATCAATTTTATTTTTATTAAAAAAAAACGACGCGTTCCTCTCATTTATCGAAAATAGATTACTAAGAAAAACACGGAAAGTACTCAGTTATTAATCCAAAACTAAAAGAACATGAAATATCTATGTCTGCAATTA
>BMAO01017478.1:0-21060 GCA_019973975.1 Trichonephila clavata
CTAATCATAGTAATGGCAAAGCTCTTAAAATTAGTAATTAACTTGTTAATTACTTTTTTTGTTGAAAAGGGGAGATTATGGGGGAAAAAAACATTTGGCTAACATTAAATCTTTTCCTTAACTTGTTGTATCAGTGCGATTACATTTAATCTAATTAACGTCATTATAAAACTGAAAGATTAAAACTATTCAAAAAAATCAATTGAAACTAAGCAATTCGAATAGGAAAGTAACACAGTATTTTTTGTAACCCTCACACTAACGTAATAAATGAAAATATGGATTCACTATAAGGTGATTTACGTGAAGATAAAAATAGACTTTAAGATATGTCCAGCAATATTTCCTGTACCTTGTACATTTTTTTAATAAAAGTAGCACTCTTTTGTATGTATTTCTTTTAAACGCACATGTTATGCACTTTCAAGGCCGTGGTAATCTAGTAGTCATGGTCACGGAACGTGGCTGAAATGTCATGAGCTCAAGCCTTGTGTGACTGAGGACCTGACGAGTAGAGGGCTGAAACCTGTTAAATCTGTCGAGAGGCTCAAAACCCTATCTTTGGGGTGATTTGGTTGCTTTAAAGAGTGGTGCCAGCTCAGGTGTCATCCTCGTCCCTTGATCATGATTCTAAATTACGTGGTTCGTTACTCGTTGCCATCAAGTAGTACAGCAGTGCAACGTTTATAAACACTCAAGTGGCTTCAAAAAAGTGAATGTTGTCGAATTTAAATTCCTAGAGTTAAACTTTTTTTTTATTATTTTTAAATTTTTTTATCGATTTATAATTCAGAGCAATGCAAATGTTTTAATTTAAAAACACATTGAATGAGTGAATTTTACAGGTCTATATATAATTTAAATAATTATATTGTTATCACACACATCCAAACAAATTATCTAAAAAGTAACAAAGAGTTTTCAGAGACATGATATGATGATTTGCTCTGTATCTACTCTGCATCGATTTTTAAAAATGCTGTTGTATCGTCAAATATGCTTGTAGAATAGTTACATTTCTTTGGTTAATAATTTTTTCAAGTTGTATAGTGTTCATTTAAAATAGAAACACATTAAAATAAAATTATAAAAGAATAGAAGAAAAGACCCAAATGTTTTTTTTTAATATCAATCCTGCATAAACTCAAAAATTTATTTATATTCTTTCATTTTACTAATGAAAACGTTTATTAATTGCTCATAAAATCTAAAAATAAAAACTCATTTTAGACAATTTTGTTTATAGTGCTATTACTATTTTCATTTCTGCAAAAATTGTAAAATTTTCAAATTGTTCCAATATAAGCAGATATTTTTTTTCATGAGTGTGATATGGAAATTGTTTCTGAATCATTTTTATAGTAACACTTTTAGCTCTCGCGCCTCAACACATGTTGTTCCAACTAATATTATTACAATTATCTACATCTTATTATTTTGTTTTCTTTTCATAAAATATTTTGTGTTGTTAGAGAATGTAGTGAACCTTCAGAAAGTGTAAGTTTTGATATTTCTAAGAGGTTCTTTTCCAATTATAATAATGCCAAGGGTCTGTTATTAAAATTATAAAAAATTCCTGAAATAGAAATCCTAATTTCTCTCTTCGAATGTGAAGACAATTATTAAATTAAATGCCAAAAAGACCCAGAAACCTTTTCTTGCAGATATTTTTAAATAAATTGAAATTATATATTGACTAAAAAATAATCTAGAAATAAAGATAAAAATGTCCAATAAATTGATTCAAAAATTTATGAAATAATTATTTACAATGCTATATTTAAACTCTCTTTCTTACTCATTTTTAAGATATTATCTTTTAATGTGTATTACAGCCCATAAATAAATTTTAGGACCCCTATATTTTTGAAAATCATGAAATGTAAAAGATTCTATTTATATAATTAAAATGCATGATATTACAACACGTTTGCTATAACTGTGATTGAATAATTTTAGATCTTGAAATAAATGATTAAATTACAAAAATAATAGAAATTAATGAAAAATGCATTGTTAATACATAAATTACAAGACTGCTTATAGAAAAACAAAAATTAAAAAGTATGAAAATTAATCTGATATTGATTAATTGTGTTTGTGATATTTTTATTTCCTCTGATAATTTCAAAAGATTATTTTTTAATTTAAATTACCAGGAGTGATATATAATATGGTAAATTTTTTCAAGGCATCTTATAATTAACAGGCATATTATTTAACTATTTTTAGAACAATGAATAAATTGTATTAAAATATGAGGAAATTCTTACAACTTCAAATAATACAGAAAAATTTCGTTATCAATGATAATCATGTTTCCTATTTATGTCTGACTCAAATATACTTACACAACCAATAATCCCATAATATTGAAGCATGGTCATATTGTGACGGATCTATACGTGTCCTTCAACTAACCCTCTGGGAACTCTTTAGGGCAATCAAAAACAACAACCTTCTCTTAAGAAGAAATCGTGATATGCAAGTTAAGTTATTATATATAGTTCAGGTTCACTTTCTAGGTAAGTTAGTTAAAGCGTGACAAAGGAGATAAAAGTAGAAGAGTATACGAAGAGAGTTAGTAAGTCCGTGTGAGAGAAAAGAAAGATTAGAAGTTGGAATTATTAAGAGATTGAAGGATTACGCATGAAAAGATAAGAAGACTACCTACAGTTCAGGTATTAGTCACATTACAGTTCGTTGATATTTAAATTATTAAGCGATCTAAGTGGTAATTAGTTACATATCTCCCTTTTAAAACAATGTTAAGGTAGAAGATTGATTAATATAAAGTGGATATAAATTATTAGAAGTTTTCTCCAAAAACGTGCTCTTGTCTCCTTACCTCTGTTAGCTAATCGGAAACATCCTATTTATTCTGATTCATTGATTTGTTTTTGAGTTAATTATAGCCCTGAATAAATAATTAGAATTTATCATATCGAATCGTTCTTCACTTCCCTTTGCATCTTTAGCCTGGTCACAGTGTAGAAAGGGGGGGGTGTTATAATTATGACGAGATCGTCACTGTAATTGTAACTACACTGTCCCAATTTATGATCAGTCAACTTGAAAATTTGAGTCCTTACATTTTTATTTGTTTTAAATTACGAGACTCTAGCCTATCATTCATCGATTATGAGCCATTTATGTAATGAAACAAATCACTGGGACCCAATAAAATTCAAGCTGAACATATATTGTGGAGTACCTATTTTTAAAATTAAAATAATTTCGCAATGTTTTATGAATTGAATCATAAAAGTAGCGAAGGGAAAATTTATGTTTCCTTTTAAGACAACGAAAACAAATTTAATAGTTCCAATAGTTTCCTTTTTCCTAAATACTAGATATGACACCATAAAAATAGGCCATTGACATTGGCATTCAGGGCATATTAAAAAGAAATACAAACGCATGTCAAAATTTCTTATTAACTATTTAATTCACGAATTTGAAGTAAGTAAAACAAAAAATGCTTCAGATTTTGCATTTTTTTTTAATTTTTAAATATAGAGGCGTTTTGCTGCATCCATAGAGTCATTATTTATGATAATTCGATAAATAGAAAGCTATAAAATTGAATTTTAAAATTGTAAGCAAATGTGATGTAACTGATTATTAATATTTCATTATAAAGAATATAATGTTTCTGAATTACGTGTTCAAACTCAATAAAAATTCTACATTTTTTGTGCAAAATTATGAGTTAATTAAAGAATAATTTAAAAATTTTAAATAAATTTTGTTTTTTGAAATGTTAATTATGTCCAATTTTGCATTTATAAATACTCAGTGTAGTTCTTAAATTAGATCAAGGGGATGTTAAGTGTACAAAGTGATATTTTACGGTTATCCTAAATTAATTATGCAACTTGTAGATAGACTTATCGTTATTAACTGCTTATTAACCATTTGAATACTTATGAATAACTCTTTGTTTATAACCATTGTTTTCTCTTAAAAATAAAAATCCCTCGTGTAGCTGAACAGTGCGACGTTAATATTCCCTCACTCACTCACTCTTTAAATAAACAAATATTCATAAGTAAGATACAAAAACAGAGCTTCTTTTGTTATAAATTTTTGAAGAACAGAGTTCTTTTAACCAAAACAATAAATTAACTCTTTAAATTAATCAATACATTTTCTTTGTGCACTCTTATAACAATAAAATATATGTAAGGAATGCTGTATACTTGTAATGATGATGTTCGAAGTGAAGTAAAAATAATAAAACTAACAGATATAAAACTTTAGTATTTTAAATGGAAGATGTGAATCGCGTGGTTAACACTTGTTGATGAAGTTGGGAAAGAGTAATTAGAAAGACCTCTAGATAACCTAGAATTTAAATTTAGAATTTAAAAACTGAAAACTGATGCAGAATAATATAATTAATTATGGTAGGCCTCATTATATTTAAAAAATATTATTTTACAAATCATAGATGAAAATTTCTTTAGTTGAAATTTTTCAGAATGCCTTTTTTGGTGATTCCGGTACACTTTTCTCAAAATCTACTTTACCCATATTGCCGATACTGTGCATGTTATAAGATTTACAAATTTTCAATAAAGTGAATGAATTTTTTTTTCAAATAAACATTTACAAATTTTAGATATAGCACAATATCTGAACACAATTTAAAGGGAATTTAAATCACACAATTTTAAAAAAATTTTAAATTTTTATAAATGTTTTCTGAAATTTCATTTTATTTATTATGTGGACTCTGTAATGTTTGCAAACACTCTGTAAAATTTTAAAGCTATATATGCTTTGGATTTTATGCAAAGTGTACCTAAAGGTAAGAAATGCCTCAAAAATAAAAAAATAGTTATTAAATGTTGCTAATAGAGTTATTTATATTTTAAAATAGGCTTCTTTTTATATTACAGGTACATAAATATACAGAAAATCAATGTAAAATTATTACTTTCATTGCTTTTAAATAAGTAAGAGCCATTTAAATTTGGAATAAAAATAGTTCCTATTTTCTTCGTAGACACCCCAGTTACCTTAACAGAAATATAGTCAAGTTTTCAAATTTCAGAGGTAATTCACAGCGAATCAAATAGCTTTTCCGTAAAAAAGTTTAAGTTTTATTTCAGACCCTAATTTTTAATTAGATTAATTCAGGAATGCTGAAAATATTGGTATTACGTGAAGTCATAAAAAGTACTGAAGCGAAAAAAACTGTATTTAAAGACAAAAGTAGAAAAATAATGAGAAAAAATTCAGTGGGGAAGATTTCTTAATTTAATGAGAAAAAGTTGTGCAGTAGTTTCCTCAAATATATTTCAGGATTCTAAGATGTGTAATCAAATTACAAACGAGAAGAAACTTAATTAACTGAAGACAGCAAGTTTTAAGTACAGTGCTTAATCAATTACGAAGATAATTTGCTGATTAGGCTACATTCCAGAGTGTCATGCTTAACTCCGAAAGAAATATCTAAAAAAAAATTATTTTTAAGAAGTAAGCACTTTTTTAAAAGTTTTCAAAAGTTTTATTCGAAAATATTTCAAAAAGATTTTGGGGAAAAAATTATGCATTCAATCAGTAGTTATATATTTAGGAATGAAATATTTTCTTGAGACTGATTTTTTTAGCGGTATTATAAAAATATTTATCAGTAGAATTTATTAAAAAAAATATAGATTAGCTATTTAAAAAAAGGCTACTTTTGAGACAGAGAATAAGCCATCATATTTAGCAATATAATATTGTTAACTGTCATAATTCTAATATCCTTATTACCTATTCATAACGAATTTCAACACTGGTGATTATTAAAAGTTTCATATAAGTATTTTTATTTTCAATTCCAACTATTGCTCACACTCTCTCTCTCTCTCTCTCTCTCTCTCTTTGTTTATTATTTATCTTGTCTAAATTTTCAATCGTTATTAAAATGCTTTCTATTCATACAATCAAGCTCAAATAAATTCTTTAAACTTGTACGAGATGACACTGGATGTTAATACAATTTTTCAAATATTAAATCATTAATTAAATTAATTACCGTTTCCCGACGCCAACTTAGATTCGTCTCTATTGTTGTAACAATGTACTTGGTAAAACAATGAGAAAAGTTGGCGTCGAAAACCGGTTTTTCAGCCAAACTGGGTGTGCATTGTTACAACAATGCAGCCAAATCATGCTCTTTTTTTCAATTCCTACTATTAGTTCACTCTCTCCCTATATATATATTATATATCGTTCAAATTTCAATCGTTAATAAAATACTTTCTATTCGTCCCTTCAAAGTAAGGATTGATTTTTAAAAAATGTTTATTACTTGTTTAGTATGTAATTAATTCTTATGCCTTCAAACCGAGCATTCTTGTCATCATTATTGTAAGAGAGAAATATTCCAACATATTTGTTTCCCTACATTTAATTCTATTTGATTAAAAATTACCCTTTTAATTTTAAGGAAATCCATAAACTTATAGACTAATTCTGTAATATCAAAATTTTGATTCTTATTTATTTTAAAACTTTCAAGATATTAATTCTGATTTATTTTAAACCAAAGTTTTTTTAATTATTGTTTATTAATTTTAAGTCATTTCCCCCCATTTGTTTGATCGCTTGTTAACTCTCCGTTTAGATATTGGTGCTACACAACCGAATACTAACGTGATTGCAGTAATTTTAATTTTTCTGCATTTTTAAAAATGTGGAAAACTGACATCTTCCGTCATTGTGTCAGTAGTTACTATGACCACAAATTTCATAATATTACGATGATTTTTTTTCACTAATGTCATCTACATAGACCAGACTATGATTCGCAGTCAAGTCGTACAAAACAGTTTTGCTGATTTAAGTAAAATTAACCTAATGTGTGTGAGTCAGGGTTTGAGAAAAATATTTCGCCTAACTTTGACTCTCCTTAGAAAGAAACTATTACACAAAAACCCCACGCAAATTTAACCATTTAGTTAAAATTCCAAAATGGTAGAATATTTTTCTTTTCTATGCCTAAGCAATCATGCAGATTTTTTTTTTATTTGTAGAACATCTTCATTTTAAAAACACCTTTGCTGATACCTTCCATCTCATCGTTATGTACTGTAAGCATAAATTCCACAATTTCACGGGGAATTTTTCACTGACGAAATCTTTCATAGCTGTGAAATTGATCACAGTCACGAATGGAGCAAAACATTCGCTGGTATTAAAATTAACGTGGTTTGAAACAGATTGAGAAAATGATGTCACGTAAATTAGACGCTTCATAAAAAAATATTAAATATTACTCTAAGAAAATCATTTCAAAAATTGTTAATTTCGTCACAATTCCAAAATAGAACAAGACTTGATACATTTCTATCTTCAACAATGATTGCTATTTTGATCTCTTACAAAAATGTCCTCTTACAAAACCCCTTAAATTCACAAAGAATGTCATTTCTTTTAAACAAACAGTATTTCGATACATGTAGAAGCCTAATTTTCTGCTGCTCATCTTTTTTAATTTTTAAAGCTCGTATTTTTGTACCCGATGTATTACGCGCACCCGTAAATTTCGATCTTATATTTTGTGTTAAAGGTGCCCATTTTACGCTGAATTTTACGGTATGTAAGGTGACGTTAGTGAGGAAATCATCGTAAAATTATGAAATTTGTGGTGACAGTAGCTAATGATGTGTTGTAGGGTGTCGAATTTCCCCTTTTTCAAAACTGTGCTCGTCCTCACTTAACCAAATGCAGGGGAAGTTTTTGAAATTTTTCTCAGAACAGATATTACTCACCTTTCACCTCGTGCCCTCTGATCGTCAAGTTTTGGAACACCCTGTATGTATGATTTAATAATCTAAATTGTTAGTATTTAATACGAAGGAAATACATAGAGAAGAAAGAAATTCGTTAAAAAATATTCATATGAGGGGCTTTTAGGTATATTTACATTTATTACGATTTTAGAAAGAATAAAGTTTGCACTAATTGCCATTTATTAACAATCTTTAAATCAGAGCGATGCAAATAAGAAAAATTATCTTAAACAAAAAGTATTTTTTGCATAAGATTAAAATCCAAAATAAAAAAATAGCATCTATCAATATTTTATTTCCAAACTATAATTCATCTTGCTTTTCTTGAAATATTGTTTAAAAAAATTTGAAAAAATATTAAAAAAGAAATATTCATCTTCTTGCCGAAGATTTTGAAAAATGTTCAAAATTATATATCTTCAACGAGAAAAGATGATATCTGAAGATTCCGTTTGGCTTTCGTAGTAAAATCCAAAAGAAAACGTAAAAATACAAGGAATTTTCAAGTAACAAATTTCAATTTTCCTTAAAAATTGAGGTTGGGGATTATTTACTGTAAACTAAAGTTACACTATAAAACATTTCTGTAATATTAAATGTGAAATTTCTGGAATGTATTTTTTTTATTAAAATAGGAATCACGCAGAAATTTCTAGAAAAATTCATTATTCCGAGAAAGTTTTATTTGAAAGCACACACATTTAGTTTCTACTTATAATTTTAAATATTAGTTATCACAATATTATATATACTAATGATCTGAAGCTATAAATATAGCTTATTTAAAAATTACTAAAAATGATTTAAAATAAAAAACAACAACATTTTTAAAAATAGTATTGGACGCTTTTTTATGAACAATTAATTTTGAACTTTGTCCTCTTCAGATTGAATTTGTGTTCTTCCATGTCATAAAACTAAAAAGTGTAACTAAATTTATGGAGAATTACTTATTTTTCTTTTACTTCTGAAAACATCTATAGAAATTTTATAGATATTAAACAGTGTGTGTGTGTGTGTGTGTGTGTGTGTGTGTGTGTGTGTGTGTGTGTGTGTGTGTGTGTGTGTGTGTGTGTGTGTGTGTGTGTGTGTGTGTGTGTGTGTGTGTGCGTGTGTGTGACTGGAGTCTTCACACCATTGAAATAAAATCAATTACATTTTTGAGTATGACTACAAGTTTAATTCTCCCAAATAACACATTTATAGTAGGTGTATGCGAGAAATGCAAAAATCAAAGAGGTATCATTGACAAAGGTTCTCTCGGAAAAATATCATTGGTCTGTTATGTCGTGGAGCTGCGAGTGCAAGCAATGATCCGAGAAAATCACGAACTAATAATGATTGTATCTTTGATATAAACCTTCCTGCGATAAGTTAACAAAATGAACCAGAAATAAATTTTTCTTATGTTTCTCTTCATAGAATTACAGAAGCTTTTCTAACGGTTCTTTCTTTGAGTGATATATTTTTTAAAAATTTTATTTATCACTTATTTTAGAGTTTTCTAATAATTTTATGTTATAGTACATTGTTTGGAAACTTTTGCAAATGACATTCCTTAATTTGATAAAATAAATACTATTTTTATGCGTATTTTTACAAATTCCTTACTGCTTTAGAAATTTGTTTAAAAATTTATATTGTGCAATATTTTTCAAAAAATTATACTACAATCATATGCAATGAAAGTTTTCAAGAAATCTTGATGGAAGTTAACAAACGTTAATTATAAAATCTTTAAAAGAAAATTTCACCCATAAATTAAACTCCTTAAGTAGTGTTCTAATAAACATATTATGTTGATTTGATTTTAAATTTTAAACATTTCTTTACTTTTCTTTATGTTAATAGTTACTATACAATCAAAATCTTTTTGAAAATAATAATAGCAATGACAAAACTTCTTTCATTTTGATAAAATCCTAAACTAATCTGTAGAAAAAAAATAGTCTACATGTTTAGTGCTTACAAAATAATGTACTTAGTAGACAAGGAAACACATAAGTAGACACTACCGAAAGCGAAAGAGAATTATTTTAAAGAAAAATTATATCTCGTAATAGGCATAATTATGACCCTGAAGGAAACATAATTACGTAGGAATAATGTAAGAGAGATTCGACGAAGCAGAGAAACGAATATTAGAGGCGACAGTTTCCTCGAAAATAAACTCGAAGTACATTATATCGTAAAATCTTGTTCATGAAATAAAATTTAATTCTAATTTTAATTAACGTTGTTGTATTTAACACTGAGATTTAATATCTATTTTTAAACTCTGTTTCAGTAAACTGTGATTGTGAAATGGTTTAATTTGCCCTTAAATCAATTTTTGCAATCAGTTTTATTCTAAATAAGTACATCGACTTAATCTATCGGATATTTTGTAAACAGTAAGTTATTTATAGAAGTTTCCTTGCGACAAAATCATCGTGGACGGCAAATTGCGAGATTGAGTCCTGGTGACCCGCCCTGTAAAGGTGTTGAAGCATGTTAAATCTGTCGAAGCTCAAAGTCCTCCCGAAAGTGTGCTGTGTTAATTTAGAGAGGTGAATACCAGCTCGGTGTTGTCCTCATCACTTGACAGAGGTTCAAAATTACGAGATCCTTCGCCAATAGCCTTCGTGTTTCTTTTTAGTGCAATGTTAATAAACTTTCTCCTTCTAAGACGAATTCATACTTACTAGTTAATAATATCATATACACACATTTAAAAATAAAAATGCAATAAAAAGAAACGAAAAATGCAGCGGGTTTTTTCACGTTTCTAAAGGAATGCATTCTTTTTTAATTTGAAAAGAGTGTAAAACGTATTGAATTATTAATATGTAAAAAGGTTCTATTCTTAGGTTAATATTTCTCATTTCACATACTTCATCCTTTTTACTCAAAAAAAGAATGCAAAATTGAAATGTTACATTCTACTATTCTGCAATAAACTACTTTTTATTTCTTTTTTTTTAAATATTTTGAAAAACAGTATAAAATCTTTTTTAGGTGCTATTATACCCAAAAGGCAAATTAATCTTTGAAAAGAATACATCTGTTGTCAAAAAAGAATGCAAAAGCATTTTTGAATCTGTAAACAAAAAATTAAAATATTTATCGTTCACACTAATATCATTATACTGCAAAACTCTGTATATATAACTCTCTTGTTTTATATATATTTACTTTGAAGTGCTTATTCAACATTGAACAAATGTAAAAGAATATTTCACACACACACACACAGCATGGCTCTTATATAAGTATTACTTTGAATAAATGACCAGCGAACATTGGAAACAAAATATTTAATAGAAGTGAAATAAAATATTCATTTTGAAGTTCCGAATAAAAAGAGTGCCGTTTTATTAAAAATAAAAATCATCTATTTCATTAGTTTACCTCAAAATTTTTAATCGCATTCAATGTAGCTAAAAATGTTATTATAGTAGTAAAAGTGTCTTAAAATGATTTTGCAATTAAAGAAAAACAACAACAAAAAAAATGGTATTTGCTACAAAAAGACAAATTTAAGAGAATGCCAACAACTAAATAATAAAAAATCCAAAAGAGTGTACAAATAATTTGATGAAATGATGACTAAAATATGTAAAAGAAAATCGAAGACAACTTTTTTTTTGCTGATCTAGAAATAAAAAAATGTAAGTGTTTTGTCAATTAATACAATTACTAATCTGTTTCAACAATGTTAGAGTTCGTGACCATGCGCTTACAGTTGATGCTCCGCCATGTTTTGAAAACTTGAGAGAGGCTATATAGAGATTCATACTAGTTATCGTTGGTATTTCACAGAGTGACCAGAAACTATACAATACGAAATGAACAATTGCTAAAGTTATAATAAATACTAGATATGATGAGAAACTCTCATTCTGCACTGAGATCAAAGAATGGACTTTTAATTCATTAATTTTACGTAAATTTTATTCAAAGAGTTCTTTAATATATTACACATTTAGAAAATCCGAACATACAATTTACCTATATTTTGAAGGAATGATGAAAAGATTTAACACAGATATATATGTAGAGCATGTCCAATTATATCTCTAACACACAACCAGTCGATAGAGATTTGCACATTCCTTCCATTGTTGCTATTTTAGCAACAATGCGTTCGATTAGCTTAATGTGATATTGGGACTTCGGATCTCCACTGAAGTATGATATTTAGCTGGAATTTAGTTATTATATCTTAATTACTATTAAAGAATTTTATATTTTTCTTTAAAAAAACTTCTGAAACTCCTTTTTTTTTGCGGATTAGAATAAAATTTTCTGATTTTTAAAGAATTTTTTCCCATACCAAATTTTTTATGTATTCGTGTTCCTCATATCTATAAATTCACAAATTCAACCATTTCATTTGATTTTTTGTAATCTTCTGTAATAATTCGGAAAATATGATGAAATAATTATTGGTTAATTTTTTATTAACCTCGCTTTTTAAGATTACAGGAAGCTGTAATCTTAAATTTTAAGCTGTTGGCGATGAACCTCGTAATTTTAAACCTCAATCAAGTGACGGGGACTTGATGCCTGAGCTGTCACCTGTTGTTAAAAATTCCATACTACGTCAATATGAGGACATTGAATCTTGACAGATTTAACACGGTGTGTATCAACTCTTCTACTCAGTGGTGGTAGCATGACTATCCCATGACTCGGCAGAAACAAAGCCAGCTACAATTGCGACCATGTTCACTTGGCTACCGTGGACCTACGATTAAACCCACGAGTTTGAACGAACTATAGGCAAGGTTACATCAAATATGGAACGAAATGTCTCAAGAGATCATGCAGAACTTATATGTCTCAATGTCCGATCGTATCGCATCGTGCATTCGTGCTAGACGGGGTTCAACAGGGCTTACAAATCCTCGGTTCTTTTGCCTTTTTCTCTGAAATAAAGGATCCGCGTTTTGTTTGATTTTCTAATATTTTACTTATATCAAATTTTTCATTACGCATGTAAAATCTCTTTTCATTTTGACGACTCCTTCTTGGTGCGCTGCTTTTTTTGTCCATGAGTGTATATATATAACCTCCTCAGACCCGAGAAAAAAATAAAAGGCTTGATATTTTGTAAGATGCACTTAAATAGTTGTTTTGATCCTCTAATGTAGAAAAGAGCAATGTTTTTTTTTTAATTTATAGAAGCTGAGAGGGATGTATCATATGTGACATTACAATCAGAATTTTTTCAGTATTAAGCAAGATTGAAGTAATTAATTTAATCGTAGTCTTTAATTACACAATACGTACTATTCATAAATTCAACATGAAAATTGTTTTATTGTCGTTTTAGGTTCATATTAGTAGTATTATTACAATAACATTATTTTTATTTTCGTGAGATGCCTTGGAACCATTTCTAGTAGTTGTAAAACATAGAAAAACCTTTCAGGCTGAACATTGAACAGTTTTTAAGGCCGAGTGCTTCTCATTTCTCGAATTGAGCTCAAATCAGAATCATCGCGATTCATTAGCTCTAAAGTTTCACCTGGTGTCAAATATTTCATTAAAAAAAATACTTATTAAATAAAAAGTTATCAGAAAAAAGTGGGTAAAAATGAAAAGCAAACACCTCACCTGAAGTTTTTAACTGAAGAAATATTTCTATCAATCTTCAAATCACCCCCCCCCCCAAATATAACTAAAGATTAAAACAAAATTGACTTATAAAGTATGTTAATAAGTGATTGGGTTCCATTGTATCACAAGTGATACAAACAAATTTCACAAGTCTCATTACGCTTTAATATTTCACTAAAATTTCTTTTTTTTTTGCTGTTAACTAGTAAAGTAAACATATACAAAGAAAACGCATATCTTAAAAATAGTTTAATATGTGTATACAAATAAGAAAAAAATACAGACTTCGATCCACACATCTTGTTTTGATTCAGAGACATTACTAAAAATCACTATCATAGACAGGTACTGTCATGTGTTGACTAAAGGAGGAAATTACATGAAGTATTTCACTTTGTATTCCATGTGATACAATCTGTCCCTAATTTGTTTTTGCTGTTTAGCCTTCAGAAAAAATTATAAAAGTTACATGTGATACAGGAGAACCGAGGAGGTTATGACTGAGTAATATATATACTCATATATAAGACATATATTTATGACTTGTCGAGTAATTTAAGTCTTTGAAAAAAATCCTTACACTTAAATTAAAGTGATAAATTGCTTATAACTCATAAAAGAAAAATAGGCTTCAATTTTTAATAACTATTTTTATAAACGAGGCTTATTCTGTGCATTTTAAAACTTTTATATAATTAAATTGAAAGCCTAGCACTGAAGTGAAATGATTATGAAACATAAAAGCTATGTGCATTGTTGCTGTTTTTTAAATATTCCTTTTTTTAATACACTCTCGGATGGAATAATGAGGTAATTCGATAACTACTTTCTTTTAAAATAAGTATCTATTTTAAATCATTAGTTGTTATTCATTTTTCAATCAATCTAATGAGCCAATTAAATTTAATTATAAAATCATTACTGAAAATAAAAATTGTGCTTATTCTGTGGAAGCATTTTTTATCGAATTTATAAACTGTTTTTCATATCAATCTTCGAATTTCTTCCAAAAAGTATGCATCTAATATATGTTTGTTACTTTATTAAGAAGCATCATGTTAATCATTAAAGCAATTCTGATTTATTTTTAATTACGTATGGTTTTACGAGGAAATGATTATAATTATACCAAAATATACTTATAAACAATTTCAAGATAAGATTTTCTGCTAATTAAGTTTGCAAACACACACACACATTTCTGTAAATTTCAAAAAAGGTTTAAGCATTTATCATAAAAGAACATTAATTAAGACTTATAAACATTGACAACCTTTATATAGCATCTTGTATTAAGTTAAATTTTTACATACTAATTATTATATAATTTCTAGATGTTTGCAATACATTTCTAACTGATCCATTTGATAATAGACTCAGCTACTCATATTAATACAGCTTTTGATTTAAGAACACAAAATAAGCATGACTGTATAAAATACAATGACACTCCGCATTGCTATATTCGTAGACAAAATACATTCACAATGCATTTCAATGTCTTTTTAAGGTATCCGAACTCATTTAAATAACCAAATTCGATAAGGATATATATTTTTTATTTTATTGAATTGCTCTACTCCTTTTGGCTTTGCAAAAAAAATAGTTCATTTCATTTCTACACTACCTAGAGGCCAAGTTACAATCAATTTTATAAAATTAGAATAACCGGAAGTGGTCTTTAGTCTACCAGAAGTGGGCATTTAAATTGTTCAAAATCTATCATGGCAAAATCTAATAACTCAAAATGTTAAAAATGTATTTCTATAAAACTTTTTTAAACTAAAATTATATTATTTTCTAGGGAATGTGCAAAAATATTTCTTATTGAATGAATATTTCTTGATTTATGACCAATTATTTTAAATGATGGTCTCATAAAGATTGTCACATTTCTTATAATATTACTCGATCAGCTCTAAATAAGAAATTTAAATTTCTATACATTCTTTAGATAAATGTTTTTAATTTGTTTCAGTAATAATTTCACTGATATAAGTTTATTACTTTTTTCTGTAATTTCTTTGAAGTTTTTTTAAAAGCAATTGCTAAAATTTCACTTATAATTGTGATTTTTGTAAAACTTAAATATTAATTTTAAATATTATTATAGTTAAATATTAGTGTATTCATTGATATTGATTCTTAAAAAAGCATTTATAATGATTTAGTGCGTTATTTAAAAAAAATCCGAACTTGTTGTTCAGATACTTGAAATTTTTACACAGTAATTTTACATATTAATTTTTTCGTCGTTGCTGTTTGTAATGCATTTATAATTGATCTATTTCACTGGATCCATTTTACTGGCATAGCTATTTTCATTTAAAAAAAATTTTCATTTAAGAACAGAAATTGAGCACGACTGTATAAAATAGAATGCATTTTGTGTTGCTATATTCATAGACAAAAATATATTCTCAATGTATTTTAATGTCTTTTTAAGAAAATTGGCCGATCAGTGGAATAAGTCTCAATTTTGGACATATTCCAAATATGGATACTAACATGAACGGAAGTATAAGCTGAACAATATAATAAGTTACATATATAGAAATCTTTAAAAAGAAATACACTATAAAAACTGAAGGGAAATTGACACATATTTCTGATTTTTTTTTCCAATTTAGTAAGTAAAACAAGTTTATTCCTTTCACACCATTATTTTCTAAACAGGCAATAATTCTTCTTTTTCTTTGTTGTTGAAAGAAATGCGAATAACCCTTCCAGGATTATTACCATATGGTGAAACAAAGAAAGTGAACTAAAGACGAAAAAGGCCCTTAACCCTATATTCGCATTATAGGGTTAAGGCAATTAGAATTAGGCTTAGCGAATGATGTCTTTATTTCTATTCCATAAAAAATAAAACATCAAATATAGCTCCTATTCCTATATAAAAGAAAAAATGCTTCGTTTCTACTCCCATTACACAGGGTAAGCATCAATGAATGGCCGGATTATAAATATTTATACTTTGAAACTACTGCAGTCATTACAATAATGAGCGAGCATACCAAATTAAAGGGGAACAAATTCAAGTTTCATTTTAGTTACAAATATTCGATGTGTAACCATTTTATTACACGACAGACATCTGATTTGTAATCCTGTTGGTTCCACAAATAATGCAATGTCACACGATCAATGGTTCCTAATGCAGCACATTCCCTTCTCAAAGTACTTGCAGTATCTTTTCCATATGTGATCAACATTGGGAATTAACTTTGGTTGTTTTTCTATAATTTTGGGTAGCATTTATTGTAATGTGTAATAGTTTCAGAAATATAAAATTTTAAAATCCAGGTGTTCATTGATGAAAATTTCTTAATTTCCTAATGCCTTTTAACATTTTCTCTGTTACCTCATTCACACTTTAGACATATACTTAATAGGAACAAATGTTCCTTTTAAGAAACAAAATTGTTTCTTCGAAATAATAACATATCCCGCTTTTCTTAAACCAAATTTTTAATCATGTCTCACAGGCTATGGGTAGCGTCTCAAGAGACATACATGTTTGTGATCTTGTGAAATGGAATCCATTCTGTCATTATCAAAGTTAATTAATATTCTAAGTTTATACTGTAAAACCAATTTTACTAAATAGCTTTAATCAAATTATATCTACCTTTCTCTAGATACCTTTATAAGTGCGTAATCCATACAGGGAATGGTTCAAGGAATGGATAACATAAAGGTCTGATACTCTTATAACAGGCATAAAGTGATAAATTTGATTTTTTTAGTTTAGGGAAATATTAAATTCAGAAATTTATAATTGTATTAGTCGAAGAATAAGCCTAATTCTTTCTTATATTCTGAATCCAATTAATTGTAATATCTAGAAACAATGCTGTTTAAAAGTAATATCCTCATCTCAAAATGTAATAAATAGGTTATTATTTAATATTAGAATATTTGTATAATTTTCACAGAAATATAATTACAACATATTTTTCAAGTAATCAAACTAGCATTTAGTGAAATGTTTTTGCAATACTCTCTAAAATGTTATTTTCCCCTACTTGCATTCAATTGATTGCATTTAGTCAGAAAAACTCATTCAAAACAGTGCTAATAAGAATTTGTGAATTTAAGAAACAATGTTCTCCCATTAGCTACATAGAGACACACCACACAGCTACTTATTTATTATATAACTTTAAAATAATTGTACGGATTGTACAACAATGATATATTTACGAAAAAAGTAATAAAGAAGTAAAATATTTTTGGAGATATCTTTCCCGATGACAAAGAATAAAACATGAATTCTTATTTTTTTTCAGATTACAAATATTTGGATTTTCATATTACACTTTAACATCGCTATCTTATTGGCAGAAGAAAATTTATCATGCTATTCATCTTGTTTGAATCAATCCACATTCCCTGGCATAAAATACATTCCATATGTCCTCTCCTGTGTACTTTAATATTACACACAGATACTTAATTCTTAACATATTAATATGAAGAATGTCATATTTAAGTAAATATTTTTGGTTTAAGTATACCTCACAATAAATGGATATTTGTATTATGCCCGAAAGAACTTCGCTTAATGATGGGACATGTATCTTATCTGAAAATAAATTCTAAGTTTGTGTCTTCCTTTTGTAAGAATAGTTTCAAACAAAATGTTTAAATTATAAAATATTGACTCACAATAACAGTAACAATCGGAATAGATTTAAAAATTAAAGTGAACGACGTGCCAGCACCTACACCAAAAAAAACACTAGGTACAAACTAGCAGCAATTATTTTTAAATGTATAATCATCTTAGTAAGTTATTTATAAATATAGAAAATCATTAACGTTGTAGGCCCTAAGTACTGCGAAAAAATATCCCTGCTTTAAGTTCAATTACTTAAAAGATAATGAAATAATTCAAAATTTAAAATTCTTCATAAACTATTTAAATCTTTTGGACCATCTAAAACAAAAAAAGGATTTGTTTATGAGTGTTACATGTGTGTGTGTCAATTTTTTAACTATACATTCAAACCAAATATTATATTAATTTATATTTATGTAATACGTTGTAATATTTACGACAATATTATTTGCACAAAAACAGTAATAATCAAAATCTGAATTATTTTATTTTATTGTATTTCAAAAATAAACATTATGGAAAGCAATAATAATCAAAGACCTATAAATAAAAACTAAGATTGCTCTAAAAATCATAAAATGCCCTAAGAGCTCTGAAAATTTCTTAAAATGTTTTATAAGATTAAATATAATATTGCAATTAAATGAATTTAAAAGTTAATGGTAATAATCTAACATTTTAAACTATCATCTATTTTCGGCTTATCATTAAAATTAAAATACACCATTAATTCGTATCTAAACTATTGTTTTTAGTTCGGTAAATAATCCTAAAAGTACTTCAGAAATTTAAAAGTTTAAAAAGTATCTAAGGTATGTTTCCAAATAGCCTGAAATGATAAAGACAAATGAAGGTATTATCTGATAAACATAAATTTCTTTAATCTACAAACTATATGAACAAAGTTGTTACATAAGTAAGTAACGTTTATGATATGTCTTTTAAAAATAATACCTTATCGAAATCTACGGTTTAATAATTAAAATGTAATTTATTAATTCCTCTGTCATTCTAATTACAAAATAAAATATTAAAATCATAAATAAAAAGACTTTCTGGGTACTTGTGTTCAACTTGAATTTTGTTTACGCATCGAATAGAAATTTCCTACATTATTTCAGAATAATTCAAGAGCTCTGAAACAAGCAATAACCCTCCTCTTAAAATCAATGCTACTAACTCTAATTAAATTAAAGGAAATGAAAACTGAACGTATCATTCATATATATAACTCTCCTCCATAAAGAAATAGAAAATAATCTCTATACAATTACTTGTTTTTTCATCTCCTCTTATAAATTCGAGAAATTTAGTCCACTGATAAGAGTGGCTATATTGTATGTATCATCACTTCAAAACAAATTATTCATGAGATATTTTTGATAAAAAAAAATAACGGATACACACAAATAAAAGAAACATTTCCCAAAATATGGAGTTAAAAAATATTTTTTTTAAAAGTTAATTGAAAAATCCGATTCATAGTTTTCTATCTGAAATTAAAGAATATTTAAATTTTGAAAATATACCGCTAATATCTGCTCTAGTTTGCGGCCAAGTTGTATAATATAATATTTGTTTAATTATTACTTTTAAAATAATCCACAACCATAAAATTTTGGAACTTTTTTGCTTCCAAAATCTGCAACAGTAACTATTCAGCAACAGCAACTATGAATAGACATTATATAACTTACAGACATTTGAACATTATAACAGAGAATGGATTGTATTAGTTTGAATACCGTATCAATTCCTTAAATGCTTTATAATAACTTCTAGTCGTTACCCACCCCCTTTTCCAGGTTTTTAATGATGTATAAATATATACTGCATGTATATAACTGAATTATTAATACCTAAGCCCTAGCATTAAGCATCCGATTCTATTCAAAAACATCTTATAACCCTCATATCTCGATTTCAAAAGGATAGTTACTAAATTTCTAAAATTGAACAGAAATATCTTTTACACTCCCTCCTCCAAAGTGGATTTCCACAAAAACCCATTTTTAGTGGATCTCAACTCAACAAAATAACATGCTTGTCAAATTTCAAGTTTATCTAAAACTTCGGAAAACGAATTTTTTTCATCAATAAGCTCCGTAACTCTTTTTCAGAGACTATTTATGTAAAACCCATTCATAGCGGATTTCAACTCATCAGAAGAAACATGCATACAAAATTTCAAGTGTGTATGTCAAACAGCCTCAAAACAGAAATTTTATCTATAATAAACAGCCCCCAGCACCCACCCATGGGGGTCGATATTTGCCAACCCTCTTTATATAGATAGAATAATATTGTATATATTTTATCATATTAATAGATTAAAAGATAATGAGTAAATACCGAGTTTTCTTTTTAACTATAATGTGGTATAAGACTTTAACGAGAGAGCTGTGGTGTGAGGTACATTAAAAGCGTGGAACACTACCTATCACATTAAAAATAGAATAAATAAGAAAACATAATTTCAAAAATTCAAAAAAACTTGCATCAAATGTTTTTATAATACTTTTAATTTAATTTTTTATATGTTGTTATGAAGACAAGTAAACTCAGATATTGTCTATTTCTAAAAATATACAATTTAGAAAATTGTCTAGTTGTAATTTATCTTTAAATACACTTTTTAAAAAGTGGAAGGGGCTTCAATTAACTGCTATTTTCTACAATAAATTATATATGCTTTGTTAACTTAATTTTTATTAACAAAATTTTCATTTAATTTCACTGATTTCTTTACACACACAGTACTGTTTTTTACTAAAACTTAATTCGATCATAAAACTTTGCGCGCATTAAAGAGAAATTACATTTGACACATAATTAATTGAAGTAAAAATAAATTTACTGAAGAATAAGGAAATTATTGATTAAAATATTTACATTTGTCTACATATAATTTAAGGTATCCGACTGGTTGCGAAAACTTTTCTTTTTAAAAAAAAGGAGATATGGGGATTTTTTTTGTTATTTTTAGATTTGTTTAGTGCATTTTAAGAAAAAATGTGCTAAAATTAAGAAGAAAAAAAGAAA
>BMAO01017479.1:0-20591 GCA_019973975.1 Trichonephila clavata
CTTTGTATATGAGAGGACAACCTACTTCCAAAAATATTTTAACTGCTTCATTGCTATTTCAGAAAATCTTTGTGAAATCAATGGCCGATGAAAGCTCCATTTCATCTCGTGGTCCTGGTAGTTTAATAGTCATTTGTAATTTCTATCTTGAGTCAACTGTAAGTAATCTAAATTAGTTTGGGCACATTGATTTAAGTCACTAAATACAACAGTCACTAAAGAATGATTTCTTTTGCTTGGAAAAAATTTTGTTGACTCTCATATTTTGCACAGCTTTAAAAACTCTAGTACAACTGAAGTAGCTATTAGGTATTTAAATTTCAATCTATACAGCATTTTATCTCTTCTAGAGCAGGTTGACTGATGTGTTTCCTGAAATATGTGATAAAAAATTTCTGTTAATACTATTGTTGCAACTGGATCAGATTCGGACATTCTCTTCAAAATCAGATCTTTTAATACCTATTTCCATAATGTTGTATTTTTTCCATAATGGTACTGTTTTTGTGTCCATTGCAATTTAAGTAGTGGTTTGCTAATTTTAATTAATCAATGATTATTACAACTTCTGTCCTTTCGCGTATCCACAAAGGTTTTTCTTTTTTAAAAATATCCTAATATTTTCATTAAAAAATGTTTTTCAGACACAAATTTAGTCAGATTTTGATTTGTTTCTGTATTGGAGCTCATTTTTAGGTAGGTATTTAAAAAATTCAAAATATTTAAAACAATAAAAATGCATGCAACCTTTTTTGCATAATGTTAGGGTGTTTGCCATCATGGATTCTGGAGGGGAGTGGTGAGGAGTTAAAGGGAAGTGGTAGCAAGTGAAAATAGAGCTGCACAAGTCCTTTGACTTGTTCATTTTACTAAAACATTTCAGGCATTTGATCAAATCACTAATTTTTTCAGGGAATGAAGCAAAGAGTTTTATTTTAAAATCCTGCTCGAATTGATCATATCTCTTAGGGATTTGATCAAATCCCTAATTTCATCATTTTCCTGTAACACATTCATATACATTGTTTCTCTAATCATTAATTATATATCTATATTATTTTTACCTTTCTGCAAAATACATACAACATAATTTTTTTTAAATATTAGCAGAAGCTATTTTGATTGAGGAAAAACATATTTGTGTAATTTTAATTTTATATTTAAAAATGTAATGTAATGTATTATTTATGCTTACATTAAAGAGTAACATTAAGAAACTAATATTTTTATGTAGGTTAAATTTCATGATTTATATATATATAAATCATCAATAAATCATGTTAGTTGTTATCATTTCTATTTGAAATTGTTTTTTACATTGATTTATTAGTTGTTTACTTAAATATCTTGTTATTTTAGTTGTGGGCCCTACATGCACTCTCTATGATTGCTGATTCCGGTGGCCCTATGTTTAGATCTTATGTTGAACCAACACTATCTATAGTTTTAAAATTACTCTTGCATATGACACCTACTCACATTGATGTGCATCAATGTATTGGAAAGTGTTTAACTGCTCTGATAACTACTGTTGGACCTGAATTGCAAGTACTATTTTTTCAAATGTCCTTTCATTACCCATTAATTTTGTTTGATGTGGCTGTTAAATATGTATTTAAAGATTACTGGTTTTCCCTTTTAATTTGTTATGAATGTACAGGGTGTTGCTGATTGGATCGGACAAATTTTGAGGGTGACAACAGGAAAACAACAAATCATAATAGAACATGTGCTCGCAAACCTTATGCCGTTCAGAGATTGATGAGCATGATAAGGAAAATGACCAAACAAATGTGGGATATGTACATATACTGCCTGAATGCATCAATGGTGCAAAATACCTTGTTTTCCTACAGCACTTCCTACCAGAGTTGCTGCAGAGAGTTCAACTACAGTGCACCAGAATGTGTGGTTCATGCACAATGATGCACCAGCACATTTTTCAATTGCAGAGTGTAACCACCACCTACATATCCCCGGAGGTGGATTGAATGTGGTGGCTTCCATGCTTCCCGGCCTCAATCCCTTGGATTTCTTCTTGAACCCTGAAATTGCTTGTGTGCTAAACTACAGTTGCTACAGTGGATGATCTCATGCTTGTAAATTGGCATCGCTTCAGCTGACATTGCCAGCATACCAGATTTGATTGAATATGTCTAACAATCCTTATGTCAGTGTCGGTTGTGGTATGAGCTATGCAGCTACAACTTCGAACAGTTCCTGTGGCAATCACTTGTGTTGCATTTCTGTCTTCAAGCTGTAATTCATTGTTCATATTGTAAGCATGCTTGCATCACATAAAGTACCTCTTATTACTCCTTTTCATTCCACTTGACCTCATACCTTTCATAACTGTTTTTGAGAATTAGTCTGATTAAACATGGTTGCGACCCCAAACTTATATGGGCATTCATCGTCCTCATGCGCCTACTACCATTCCTCAAAATTTGTCACTCAAATCGGCATCACCCTGTATATTGTAGCTGTAATAGTTATGTGCTTAGTGGTGATAATGGAGATACAATCTGTTATTGAACATAATATCAAGTGTGTGTAAAATAAGAGTTGTCAGATTCCATATCACAATGTATTTTGCTATTACATAATATTAAGACTAATTAATATTCATGTAGTCTGTTGAGTATTAGATTTTAGAAAGGAGCCTTTTTTGTGCTATTCAAATTCTTTATTTCCTTTTTGCTTGAACAAATATGATATGAATTATTCTAGAAGGAGGCATTTTGTTTTAGACCATGATACTTTTGGATTAATTTATAATAATTTCATTGAACAAGCATGTTATCTTGTTCATATTACAACTTAAAAAATGTTATATACTTAAGCTGTAATTGTACCCTCCCACTCAGATTTTACTCACTTACTCATTATTAAAGTTATATCCCTATTTATTTCTTAAAAAATCATACATATTGATGTTTGTTTATAGTAATTATATTATAATTATATTAAGTTTCATTTCTAAAAAAGATGAATGCAGAGATCAGTGAGAAATAAGTGACATTTCAGTTTCCAAGACATCTTAAACAATTTGTTCATGAAGAATAAGTTCTTCTTAATTAATTCATTGTTAATATTATACATTTTTTAAATATTAAGATTATTAAAATGTATGTAATAAAATTGATACAAATAGATTGTACAACTTTAAATATAAAAAATTAATTTCAACTATAAAAGTTAATTTTATAACAGTTACAGACTTTGTGGATATAGAGCAACAAAGGCTATTATCCCCTGATCACAATCATATGATATATCTATGATGATAGATAGAGGCAGTTATCCCTTTTTAGGTGTTATTTTCTCCAATTAATAAATATCAAAGTATTTTAACCGCTGCAAAATATTCTGAATTTGCTTCTATTTAATGCTGCTTTTTATAAAAGTTCTCTGAAGGTGATAGTTTTTCCAGAATCTATTTGGGTATGTTCCAGAGATCATTCCTGTGACAGGCAACACAGATGTTCCGATGTTAACAAAATATGTTCCAAATAATTTATTCTATAAAAATTGAACAAACAGCATTATCTGTAAATTAAATGTTAGATGACCAGATGTTATTATCATTCTGCTAAAGTTTGGACTCATAGAATCTCCTCTCTTCTGCTTATTGTCCAATTCGATACTATATGAATGGATGATATATTCCTCAAAATTTCAAACTATTTACTGCAATAGAAGTTTTGGTCATTTTTCTGTAGTCTGTTTTTGTAAGCATAAGTATGAATACCTTCTGAGGCTACCCAATCAATATTTGCATCAAATTCCGTTATGGCTCTTGCAATTTTATCTGCTTGTTCATTTGAAAAATATTTGAGTGACTCAGAATCCAAAGAAATGCCAACTGCATATCATATTAGAAATGGATATGTATTTTAGTGGCCAGTCTATAGATTACTTTAGGTGCCTTGATTGATAAGATTGATAAAATTGAAATAAAATTGGCAGATAAAATTGAATAACTGTCTGATAAAATGAGCATTTTTCCACTAGATTCTGTGAGTTCCTCCAAAACTTGCAAATAGCCATAGTTTCTGCCATGAAAATAGAGTTGATCGGGTTAATTGTGTAAGTGAAGGAACCATTTTGTGTAACACTTGCCATTGAAGTGATATTTTAGTTTTTAGATACATTCTAGCAATTATAAAATATTCCTGGAATTTGTGTTCCATTAAATAAGCTATTAATTATGGACCTGATAATTTTTATTTGGAAGCTGAATTCTTTTATAAAAATCGTGCACATGGAGGTTCTGTAAAATAAATCAGTCTTGGATAGTAGTGACCTGTTCTTCGACTATATTCAAACTCAGAAAATTTTTCTTAACACTGCTTTTATCATCTACTTTCAATTCTATATTTGTTGTCCCAAAGAAGATGAATGAGAGATGCAATAAAAAAAATTCCATTCAAAATTTGTGCGGGAATAAAAAAATTTGTCAACCTTCTAATTTTCAGAAAGCATTTCTTGTTGAGCCAATTTGTAAGAACAATGTTTGGACTCCATTAAGGAAGACACAATGCAATTCTGAGAACTTTGGTTTGAAGAATTAGTGAGGGGGGGGGGGTTGAGTTGATTGTCGACCATTTATTCATGTTATGATGTGTAAAAAAAAGGTATTGCAAATGCTATTATTGGTTAGTTTAGTAAGATTTTCAGCTCTCAGGCCATTATGCTTGTATGCCATACCTTTAAAAGTGTTTATCTTTTTCTGGGTTTTATTTTTCATTTGATTCATGATTGTGACATTTTGATTTTGTTTCAAAAAATATACTCCTAAGTATTTAATGAAGGATTCCCATGGAAGAGAGATCCCAGCTAATATATCAGGAAATTAGTGGACCTTTTTATTTGAGAGTTCTACAATTGCCCTTTTGTCTGGATTTAAGTTTAATTCCCATTATTTGCACCATTGATTAATCCTTTCCAAAGTATTTTGTTATGTGTGACAAATAATATCAAGCAATTAATGTGAGCAACAATTGAAAAGATCATCTGCATATATTTAAAGTTCTACTCTTGTTTCCAATGTTTCAAAAAAGTCATACATATAGATGGTATATAAAATTGAAGACACAACACTGCCTTGAGGTAGATCTTTAAGCAGTGTTTTTTCGAATGAAAGACAACCCCTCCGGCTGTAAGACAAAAATTCATGCATCCAAAGCACTATTTTCCCAGTAATACCAATTTGTAGACATTTGTAAAGTAAGCTATCTATATAAACTGAATCATAAGCACTCTATATCTAAGCTAATTCACACTAAGTTTTCCAACTTTGCATCTGTTATTGCTTTATGTATTAGATTGCTTTATATAGTAACAACTTTAGTCTGTTATTGTTTTATATAGTTTTGCTATCTTTTAAAGGAACAAATCCATAATGTTGATGATGAAGTTTTTCTATGATCAGAAAATGCGCAATTCGATAGGCAAAAACTGTTTCAAATGTATAGAAAACTGAAGTCAAAGCTATAGGTTGATAAGAGGAGATTTTGGTCTTTGCATGGTTTGAGAATTGGAAGAATTACAGCATGCTTTCATGACTGAGAGACTGTTGAATTATCGAATAACTGTTGAAAGAAATTTAGAGTAACCATATGTTCACTCTGGTTTAATAGTTTCAGGCATGTGACTGGGATCTGGTCTGCACCTGGAGTTGTGTTCCTAGCAGATTTTATAGTTATATTCAATTCAGATATGTGAAAGGGCTTATTGACTAAGCTGTTGTTTTAGACAAAAAAGTTCAAAGGAAGTAGCTCATAGTTAAAATTATTGGATGCAAAAAAAAAAACTCTGTAAAAAGTGTTACTTGAATCTGAGGATGATAAATAAATCTATTGGGAACTTGATAAAAATTCAATGTTAATTCAGGATTATTCTTCATAGAAAATTTATTCAAAATGTTGTAAAAGGTTCTCAGATTAGAAACATTGTTACTGCCTGCATAGTAGTAAATCTTAGCTTTTTTTTAATGTGAAATTGGAGCTGGCTGGAATATTGCTGGTATTGTACCCATATTAGGACTGATAACTATCTAGATATCATAAATGGCCTTTTTCCGGAAGTACTTCAGTTTGTATTGGTTATGGCATACACAATTTCACCCAAGAGGGAAGGTGTTGTAAATTATAAATGTTAAATGAATAGATGGCGCTGCAAGTCATCTGAGATATATACCTTGTGTGGCTTGTAGAGTCAGAGTTAAGTAATATTCTTTGTCCTGTATGCATGTCTCCTGTGTGGTCTATGAAATAAACCAAAATACCTAAAGGAATGGACTGAATCATTCGATTGATATAAAAATATATTGGATATAATTGTCTATCTGTCCCATGAAGTTAAGGAATTTAACAGAAGGATCTGTTACAGATTTTTATCTTTCGAGTATAATTTGAAATTATATTATTAATATTAGCAATGAGGTTGGGATTGTTATCGTCTATTGTATAGAGCATGTTGATTTAGCTTGCTTCATGACTGATAGCCAGTCCACTCTTTTTTACAGTTCGACTTAGTTGGTTTTTGAAAACAAAATTCTGTGATGATAGAGCAGTGATCACTATTATAGGAACTGTCTTAAAACATTATTAATGTTTCTGATGAGACTTGAGTAGCAAAGGGTAAGAGCCAAGAGAGCATCAGAGCCAACATTTCTTCTATGTGTTGGAACAACAGTATTATGAATAAAATTGGAATTTGTTAACCATGTCACAAAAATACCATATTAAGAAATATGACTATAGTCCCACATCAGAAGATGTAAGTAAAAATCTCTCACAATGAAAACTCGTTTGACAAGGATTCTAAAAAGGATTTAAGTAATGAAAATTGAGTCCCCAAGATGCATATAAATTTATCAAATAAAAAGAACTATTATTAATAATGATTTGCAAAACTAAAGTTTCGTAATCTAATGACTGTGAATGTTCAATAGGAATTTATTTGCCAGATATATTTGTTGGCACTGTTATCAGCACTCCTCCTCCTGGTCTTTCAAGTCTATCTTCTCTGAACATGACCTTTCTTGGAAATTGTAAATTATCATTATGTTTCAAAAAAGCTTCCTGTATTATCCAAATTTCTGTCTGTGGAGGAATATCGAACCAAATAAGTTTTTGATACTCCTACAATTCCATTGTAGGAAATATATAAATATGATATAAAAGGAAAATAATAGTTCGAAAATTTCTATCCTCTGCTAGAGAGGGGGGGATTATATCAATAGTTGTAGAATGCTTATCTACATTTTTAAGGGGGGGGGGAAATCCACGAATCATTGCTAAAACTGCAATTTGATCCCATGTTTTGAAGTTATTCAATATCAATATCATTAGATGTATTTATGTTGTGTAATGTACTTGTGGAACGGGCGCATCAAACTTCTGTAACCTTAAATTGGCTGTTAGGTGAAGATGGATGGTTACTTATTTATAGGACATTGCATAGATGTGTAAACATTGTTTCCATCGTATCTTTTGCATTGAGTTCATTAGGGCTGAAGTTTATTTTTCTAAAGCTACTTGAAAATTCATTATTATGAGTTTTAGCTGTTTTTTCTTCAAATTCTTGCATATTAGGTCCTGGGGCTGTTGTATTCAATACTGTAGAATAACTTTCTCTAAACTTTTGCTGTGCCTTTTCTAGAGCTAAGTAATGCGCACATTTCAATTCAAGTACTTTTTTCTTTAATACAAGTAGGACAATTGGAGGAATTAGCTGGGTGATCTCCTATGCAATTTGTACATTTTGTGGTATTTATACATTGTCGTGTGAGACTCTCCACAATTGATGCAACTTACATGGCTTAAACTGAATTGGGATTCATGGGTAAAGCTGAAACATTTGCTACATTTCCGGGGTTTGTCTTCAAATAGTTGAACTTGATGGTTAAAAAACCAAACTTGAACTCATTCTGGTATATTTGTACCTAGTATGATAATTAAAGCAGGGGAAACTTCTTGAGAGCTGTTAGGTCTTATGAAGTGTCTCACTCAACTAATTAAAGATTGTTTGCATTTTGTGGCTCTGTTGCCACATCTGCCAGATGTACAGTAGTTGGAATATCAAAAAATGGAAATCAAGAAGTGAATCACTCCCATTTAATGTTAGCTTTTCCTGGCCTGTTTAAAATTTAATTTGTGGCTATTAAATTTTAAACAGGCCAGAGGAGTGCATACAGGTTTCGAGGTACTAATTTTTATCTTGCTACTTCGAGTAAAGTGCATGTTTGTTATATTGTCATGTCTAGGTATTTTGCTTTTTATTTCAGTGTGTAAAAGTTGTGGGGGGGGGGTGCAATTGTAGGGTGCAAGCTGATTTTTTGGTATGTTCAAGTACAAATGAGATTTCAGTAATATTTTTTATTTCCAGCCATAAAATTAATTCCTGGTCAGATTTAGAGCTCCTAAAATATTTAAAATCTGTGGCTTCTGCCATATTTCCTGTCAGAATAGTGTTTGTATTATCCATATCCATTATGAGGAGTAACACAGTTTTAGCCATCATCACAGGTAAAATGAATATTTAAAAAAAAATTGGTTAACTTACCTAGATCTAAATAATAAATGAAAATATATCACTAGTATCTCTTTTTTGGAGATCTAACCAAATATATTAAACAAGAGGGGAAAAGAAACAAAGAAATTTTGCTTTTTAAGTCCAGCAGTTCAAAAATTCAACCACCATCCTCCTTCCAAATTTCAAACTCAATACCTAATTTTAAAAAATATCGTAAATAAAATAGGCATATGTGTAATAAACAGTACTAATTTTTTTTAAAAAATTACACGGAAATTAAAGTATGTAATGAAAAATATATATTACTATGTATAAAAGATTATATTCACAGTTACAAATGTTTTTGAGATAAATCTCTTTTTCTATCTCTCAGGTAACTCTTTATCGGTATGTACAACAAGATCATCTTTCCTTGTTGCCTGTGCTATAATGCAAGATCACAGCGATCCTCTTGTACAAGCGGAAGCTATATCTTGTTTACAACAGCTTCATATGTTTGCACCTCGCCATGTTAATTTGACAAACCTTGTACCAACATTATGTGTAAGTGTCTGCATTTTAACTTGTGTAGAGATTAATAGACTGTCCATAAACATTTTACATAGATTTCTTAAAACTTGTGTCAAGAGTTTTGAGTCCATTATTCTTTGATTTCTATAATTTTACTTCATTGATATTTTATTTGCTGTGTGTGTATTATTACATTAACATATTGACTAATGCTCATGCAAGGTTGCATTGATAGCTAAGGCATAGAAGTAAATTGTCTTTTGAAGTAGGTTAATTTTTTATGACAAAATGTTTCATAATTGGCAGTATAAGATGATTCTGTATATCCTTTTCCTTGCTTACTTACCATATTTGCTTGAATCTAAACCACATTTTCCCCCCCAATATTAAAGCTACTGACAATCGAGTGCGGCTTAGAATCGAATGAAAAAAATGCATTGGATGGGGCAATTACAGATTCTAAACTATTTTGCCCTAGTTTTCATTTTCCGCCAAGACTTATTGAGAACTTGGGATGTGGCTTAGATTCGAGTAAATATGGTAACCGTGAAACTATGTTAGTTTTCCTCATATGTTATTTTGCTAGCTAGTTACATGTTAGTGTGTGATAGGCATTAGAAGTAAAATTATTGTTGTAACAAGATAACAATTTTTCTATCCTCTGAACCAAATAAGTTAGTTGTCAAATTGTTGTCTATCTTTTGATATTAGTTAAAAGAATAATTCATTTGCAAAAAAATGTGAGATCAAAATGATGTCTTCTGTCATTAGCCAATAAATGTTTAATATGGGAATGTGGGATACTCCATGGATAACATCACTTGTTTTTAATTCATAAAAGTCTATTTACTCTAGACTGGATCAATAATCCCACTGTGTTATTTGCTGATATTTTTCAAACTTTTTTGTTAGTTTTCTATGTTCTCATACTTGAATCCCAACGTGTAAACTAACAAAATTGTAAGAGATCATTATCTAGCAAAGGCATTTTAATTGAGATTTGAAGGATATTTGTGAAGTTGTACTGCCTTCATAATGATTGTTTCAAGTATGAATGGAGAAGGCATATTCCAGTTTTAAAAAAATTAAAATAAATAAGCATAAGAAATTTAATGTTTCAATGCTCTTTATGAATTATGACAAATACTCCTTTCATGTGTCTGGGCACAAAGGAAATTTTCAGTGAGGCATTTGAAAACTATTACATTCTTTTAGTGTATGTAAACTTGCTAAGGCAACAACAACAAAAACTTGATGATAAAGTAAGGAGTGCAATGTTAAAGGGGGGGGGGTGTTAAATATACAAAAGAATAAATAGTTCTCAACTTGAAAGTTTAGAACTAGGGAAGTTTTTGAAACTTAATCTGTGAAATTTGATAAGGAAAAATTTGTATATGGCATAAGTCTCCAAATTTGAAGGATATATTTTTAAACTTAAAAAATTTTCCAAGTTCACTATAAGTGGCTAATATCTAAATGTTTTTCAATTAGTAAAATTTAATAAATCTAGTAAAGAAAAAAATCTAAATGTATCAAACTGGGAAAAGAAGATTGTCAATTGTAAAAAGATTAACATAAGGGAAAGAACAAAATCTACTATCTATAAAAAAAAGTGAGTTAGTCTTCTAAATTCCACATAATGCACTGGCTCATGATACATAAAAAGGAATCCAAATAAGTAACAATATTTGTATTAAATAGCATTACAGACACAAATACTGATTACAAGTTATATTCTAAATTTCCAGAATGTTATCTATGAGTCTTTGTACAATCTGAGGTGATAACAATGAGATTTCTTTTTAAAACTTTGTAGGGGAAGAGAATATTTACATTTTCTTTGCGAAAAGTGACTTTTGCTCTTCTTTCTTAGTATCTTTCAACTTTTCTTTCTGTTTTATAGAGCATGTCACTCGACACAGATTGAAACACCGATTTTGTTACAGAAAATTGCCCTATAGATGTTTAATCATTTTCCCAAAATGTTTCTAACTCAGCAGAATTATGCCTCAAACATATCACTTTTGCACGATATATTCTTCATCTTTTGAAATACCAGGTGTATATCTGGGAGGAATGAATTCTTTTTTACTGCCATTACTAAAATCGCTCAGATGTTCATCTGATGTTATATTCAACAAATTTTAAATTTCACCTTCCATTAGAGGTACTTGTGTTGCACTTTTATTTGGACAGGAAGGTCCTGCAAAACTGTCATCTGTTCAGCCCATGTTACAAGATTTTTTTTTCAATTAGGGCTAAAGCAATTACTTTGAAAATATTAATATTTACAACCAGTTAATAACCCTTCGTGTAAATTCCAGCTTACATATCCAAAATATAATGTCAATTGAACAGGAAAATAAACTTAATTTTTCCTGTGCCAGTGGATGATCAAGAAATAATGCTGAAAAGCTGTGCATATTTTTTTCTTAATAAGAATGTTATTTGGTTTAAAATTAAATGTTTTAATGATGAAACATAATATATTTACTCTACTGCTTTCTTTGTATAAGGCAAAGTGAAGAAATCCTCAAAGATTGTATTTATGACAACCAATCACAGTACTGAAACTAAGCCAATGTAATTTGACTTAGAAAGACAATCAAGTTTATATTTGAGTGGCCAATCAATTTATTTGCATATTCAACTTCAAAGTCAGGGGTGGCAAACATTTATGGATCAATGTGCCATTTTTTCTCAAGAAGTGTTTTATGAGGTATAGACGTGCCGTCATATAATTATGACTTGTGATTGGAAAGTAATAAAACTAAATACTAACAACTTGGAACTCTTTATTTACTACGAAAAAAATACCTTTTGCACTGTATAGTTGTAAATGTTTTAGTTATATGAGTAATTCAAATTAAAGTAAAATTAGTACGACTTGTGTTGTTGAAGATTGGATGACAAATAACTTATATTATAATGTTACGTAGATCGGGGTTCGAGGATTTTATGCAAAAGCAGTCGTAAGCAACAAGACAGTTCTTTGCGAGCGATGCGTATTTATTGGTGTAAATGAATCCTTAAAAATACAGGATTCAACAACAAAGTTCACAGAATAAATAACAGAAGGATTTCACACCTTCAACAGCACTCAGACACAATAAGCAGTGTCTAAAATACGTATGTGAATGATTATTCACAAGCACAGCCGAGCTGATTAAGTTCAAGGCAAGTCTACTAATCGCTAATCAAAACAATGCTTACTACTCGCTGGTTGAAATCAGACTGACCATTGCGGCGAGTATCGCTCTATTTATAGCAGGGGCCGAAATTTCTGGAAAGATGCGCTCGCGCACAGATCGTGAAATTAGTGGATTTCTCTACTAATTTCTAGAAAGAATCCAGAGGGTCCCTGAACTCGCCAACATGGTCGCCAAAAATGATGCCAACTTGGCTCTATCGCCAATATTTCGCCAAGTTTCCATTGAATCGCCATTACAACATAAGGGACCGTGGAATATTACAATTTTATCATGAAATAAATATAGCATAGAGTAATATAAAGGCATTGCACATCCAAATACAAATTATTTACATTATTTTTTACAAAATTCGTAACATTGCCCCCTCCTCAAAGACTGCACGTCCGGGCAGTACAATCCCCGAGTAAGAGGCATCTATTTACAGTCATAACCTATTCACATTAATCGAATATAAAGTAACAAATACTCAACAGCAAAAAGCAAATAAATTCAAAATACACAAACAAATAAATGACAACACTAAAATAAACTAAGAAATTAGAAAAGAGTAAATAAATTACATATTTACAAAATAATTAGTGACCATGGTCTGAATTTAGGGACTTATTCTCCTTGGCCAAGGTAAGGGGCTAGCCTATTATAATGTATTACCATTCGGTTTTTGTGTGTGGTGATTTCTGTATCCGAACCACAACGTCATTCAGTCTTTTTAGGACTGTGTAAGGACTTCCAGTTGGTCTGCAGCTTCAGAGAGAGTCCTTTGCGACGTTTCGGATTCCATAACCACACTTTGTCGCCTTCGTGGAAGTCGTGTCCGGTTGCTCTTGCTCGTGTGGGTCTTCATCTTCTCTGAAGCTATGCCGATTCTTTCCCTAGCCAAATGATGCATTTCCTCCATCCGTGCCTGAAGTTTCTCGACATACTCCTCAGGCGCCAAAGGAGCATCTGGTGGCCGGCTGAACAAGAGATCTGCAGGCAAACAAAGATCATGTCCAAAGAGCATCTGGGATGGGCCAGTGGTCTCGTGGACGGCACTCCGGTAGGCAAGCAGGAAAAGAGGCAGTTTCTGGTCCCAGTCCTGTTGATTACTGGATACCAGGAGAGAGAGGCTGTTCAGGATGGTCCGATTGAACCTCTCTACCATGCCGTCAGACTGAGGATGTAAAGCTGTTGTCCGGGTTTTGTCAATGCCGAGTATTTCACACAGTCTCTTGCAAACTGCAGAATCGAAGTTTCTTCCCTGATCGGAGTGCAGTTGTAGAGGAACTCCGTATCTTGAGATCCAGTGTTGAACTAGAACCTCTGCAACAGTCGGGGCTTCTTGGTCGGGTATAGGATAGGCTTCAGGTCACTTAGTGAAGTAGTCCATGACAATCAAGATATTGTTGCCATCTGATGATTTCGGAAGTGGGCCTAAGATGTTGAAAGCTTTTCGTTCGAAAGGCGCTCCCACATTATACAGTTGGAGTCGTCCTCTGGTGCATTTTCTCGGACCTTTACATGCAGCACAGGGATCACATGTGCGACACCACTTCTTAACGTCACTCTGCACATTGTTCCAGTAGAAGCGCTATCGGACTTTTTTAAGGTCTTCATAAGACCAAAATGACCACCACTTGGACTGCCATGGAGTTCGTTTAGGACTGTCGATATTCTTGTCTTCAGGAGTATTAATTGCCACCTGAACGCTTTTCCCTCGACAGACTCCCATTTTCGATATAAAACACCATTTCTCAGGTCAGAGTGTCCCAAAGAGCCCAGTAACGCTTCGTTGTAGGAGGGAAAGAGGCGATGTCTGGGCTTTTGACCAGATGACTCTTTGAATTCTATGATTGATTTTATTTCAGGATCAGCCTGTTGATGTTTTCGGACGCTCTCATTATTCCACGGGTCCGATTCCAATGTCGATGGCGTTATACTTGGCGGACTACTGGATCTGTTACGCCAAATTTCTTTTTGATTCTCGAGCAGTGTTTACTGTTCTCCTGTCTTCTTGAAGGGACACCTCCATTTCCCTTTGCTGATCCTTTTCGGTTTCCACACACTCTCTTAGACTCTATTACATTTGCACGGTGAGGATCTTCCTGATTTACTCGAGGGCAGCTACTTCTCAGATGCCCTGCTCCACTGCACCCCCAGCACTTTGTGTAGCAATCTTCCTTATTTGTTCGGGGGCAGTTACTTCTGAGATGCCCTGATTCACCACACTCCCAGCACGTGATGATACGTCTTTTCTGTTTTGGACGTTGAGCCATTAAAGCTTGAATTTCATCTCTTAATTTCTCAATCTCCTTTATCCACGGAGATTCATAGGACGCATCTGCAGGCACTCTTGCTCCTCGGATGGAATGGTTGTCCCTGAGACTGGCTTGAGTGGTGGCTTCAGATAACAGGGCAGATTTTAGAGCTTGAACATCTGCTATTCTTACAGCCCTCTGCATTTCTTCATCTTTCAGTCTGTCCACGAAATACTCGAGGGAAATCATTTCTCACACATTTGCTGAGAAATCTGAGAAAGCTAAGTTGGTGAGCCTTTTTACTTCGAAGGCATACTCTTGCAAACTTTCACCGGTTTTCTGAATTCTTGTTTTCAACTGCAGGCGAGCGTAGTCTTTGGGGTATTTCTGTCCGAACCGAAGATCCAGAGCATTATAGAGCGAGTTCAAATTTAGCAGCTCTGTGTCGGGAAGAATCAGCAGTACTTCAGCGGCTTCTCTAAGGGATGCCGCTTACTGACATGCTTTGACTCGTTCTGTCCATCCATTGGCTTCAGATATTATCAAAAATTGAATCTTGTATACCTCCCAGTTGTTCTTTCCGTCATAGGTGGACAGTTTCACTGATACTGGTGAGGCAGGCACAAACTTTTCCCCGTTCGTCATATTCTTGCAAGCTAGAAGCTTCTTTTCAAGATCTTCAAATCGCTGGCTAAAATTTCCAGCCACTTCTTTAATTCTTTCTTCAACTTGCTCTTTAATCCTTTTTAATTCCATTTTCTCTTCAACTGCTGCTATTTTCTTTTCTAAAGTATTTCTCAGCTCTCCTTGGCCTATTTTCAAGGCATTAATGCCTTCCAACAGAGCCTTAAGTTGCTCATCCATCGCTCTTGTTATTGGCATAAAACCCCACTTCTGACACTAAATTGTTATGTAGATCGGGGTTCGAGGATTTTATGCAAAAGCAGTCGTAAGCAACAAGACAGTTCTTTGCGAGCGATGCATATTTATTGGCGTAAATCAATCCTTAAAAATGCAGGATTCAACAACAAAGTTCACAGAATAAATAGCAGAAGGATTTCACACCTTCAACAGCACTCAGACACAATAAGCAGTGTCTAAAATACGTATGTAAATGATTATTCACAAGCACAGCCGAGCTGATTAAGTTCAAGGCAAGTCTACTAATCGCTAATCAAAACAATGCTTACTACTCGCTGGTTGAAATCAGACTGACCGTTGTGGCGAGTATCGCTCTATTTATAGTAGGGGCCGAAATTTCTGGAAAGATGCGCTCCCGCCACAGATCGTGAAATTAGCGGATTTCTCTACTAATTTCTAGAAGAATCCAGAGGGTCCCGAACACGCCAATTTGGTCACCAAAAATAATGCCAACTTGGCTCTATCGCCAATATTTCGCCAAGTTCCCATTGAATCGCCATTATAACGTAAGGGACGGCATTACTTGTGAATATTACAATTTTATCATGAAATAAATATAGCATAGAGTAATATAAAGGCATTGCACATCCAAATACAAATTGTTTACATTATTTTATACAAAATTCGTAACAATAATAAGAAGATGTTACTTTTAGTAGAATTCATGTTGAATTAGAGTCATCTGCCAAATGATTTCAAAGCAATTAATTATTTTTGCTGTGGTCAACTTTTTTGATAAGAGGATTTATTTGTTTCAGAATGCCATTTTACAGACGATATTCCACATACCACTGTTCCAAAAAAGTTTACCAAGTTTGAAATTCTCTGTTGCACTTACTATCTTGCACTTTTTGTTCTTTTGCTGAACTAGCCATGTTAAATAACATTTAAATATCATAAATATAACACAAATTTTAAAATACAATTGTGTGTCAACGAAATTGACTATTCTATGGGTAGACAAATTTTACATCGTAATCAAATGTAGTCCAGGATGTAACTAAGGCAAGACAATAACAAATGAGTGTGCTCCCCATCATCACATGACTGATCCCTCCCATTTGTTTGTAATACTTTACAACAAACTTTGTTACTTTGAAATAAAATGCAGCCCCTTTTGATCGCTGGCGTGCCCAAAATATTGTGTTGTGTGCCATTGATGGCACACATGCCACTGGTTCGCCATCCCTGTTCTAAGCCATCTTTCCTCACCTTGTGCCAGTACATGATTACTTTTAAGTGGTAGCATCTCATGTTAGTGCAAGACCACCAATCAGTGAGTTAAATTAAAATCTTTGATAAATATTCTTCTTTTTATAGAGTGCTTTGAACAGTTCTCATCTTCTTTTAAGAAGGGCTTCTGTGGCTTGTCTCAGACAACTTGCACAGCGGGAAGCTTCTGAAATTAGTGCACATGCTATCTCCTGGACTAAAGAAAATAATTTAAAACCTAATGCTACCAAAGATACTTTGTGTGAAAATGGTCTTGAAGGAGCGATATTTTGCATGCTTGATACAGAAACTGATATTCGTTTGGTTTCTGATGCACATGATACACTTACCAGCATGTTGCAAACTCTTGCTGAAGAAAATGTGGGGCATTGGCTACAACTTTGTAAAAGTGTCTTAACTGCAACAGGTAAGCATCTTAATTTTTTCCCTATCAAATGTTTGCTTCATTTTTTAATAATTATAAATTCATGCATATTTGTTTTCTGGTGCAGTACCAGTTTTCAACAAGCTTTGGAGTAGTATTAATAATTACAGTCAGGCTGATAGGACTGCTAGTTTAAACTAAGAGTTATTATTTTGAGTTTA
The DNA here is from genome assembly GCA_019973975.1 of Trichonephila clavata. Classification (NCBI taxonomy): domain Eukaryota; kingdom Metazoa; phylum Arthropoda; class Arachnida; order Araneae; family Nephilidae; genus Trichonephila; species Trichonephila clavata. Next base: position 17,240 of record BMAO01017479.1, read on the forward strand.
AAAATTTGCCATTGTAATATAAATTAAATATTTAAGTACAAATTAAGTAGAAAAAGCTAGATTATTGATGATTTTTTTGGCATTTTTTATATTTTTATTTTGCATGTGCTTTACTTCATTTCATATGATTTGAACTTTTCTTAATGTATTTACGAAAAATTTAAATTTTTAATATAAATTATTGAAACAAAATATCAAACCCAAAATTTTGTTCAATATACATGTTAAATACACTTTAGTTCAAATCTCTTTAACATTGTGGAAGAGTTCCTAAAAACTATTCTTTAAAAGAATATATATTTTAAAAGAACTACTAATTCTCTCCATAAAAAAAGGTGAAGTCTGGTTTCAAACCTGAATTATAAGCAAAATAATAGAGGATATATTCCTCTAACATTATATTCATTAATAAAGTAAAACTTTTTATTTTCTTGAATTGTATTTGGAAAAAAAATTAATGCAATTTGCATCTGCCAACTTTTATATCTTTAAGACTAGTTTGTTCATTTTTTATGCAATTCCTCCTAACCACTTAAACTGTTCCTTTTTTCTGTCATATGTCAAAAAATAAGCATATTTTTTATAAACATTTTTATGATGAAATCAATTGTATAAACTCAAATTAGCAGTTAGAAATATTAAATTTAAAGAATTATGCTGATTTTTATTTTCATTGAAAAAACATTTTATCCTTAAAGTTGGCTTTTTTCCCAAGAAATAAGCGAACTCAAAAGAACACTTTACAAAAATGTATATTAGATTTGAAAAGATAATATTGTACTTACAGTTAATTATTCTCTTAAAATTCTGTTTTTGTGTTATAAATTTTAAAATAGGGAGATAAGCATAGTCCAATATCGCAATCAGGATGAAAGTATTGTTTCTTTTTTCACCCGTTTTCCCAAATCGTTTTTTTTTCCCGAACAACACTCAAAACATTGCCTTGTGGATCTCAATTTTTTGTCAGTGAGAGGAATCACTTTTTAAAAGGTTTTTTTTTCTGTCTATAGTAAGGAACTGGGTAAAATTCCTGGTCGCCCGTCTTTTTTTGTCATTTACTGCCCTGTGTCTTTCAATAAGGCGATATATAATATCAAGCCTGAAATTCAAATGAGATAATTTTCCTTCCAGTTTCAAATATAAAACGAAAGCATTTCACAATGATGTATCTAAAATATGAAAGAATATTTCTTTGTATTATTTCATGACTCTTTTTTTGTTATTGGGTAATTTATGAGATGCTGATCGATTCTATCTGCACCACAAGAGAAGTTCAGTAACAAACTTTCATAACTTCCAGAATCATTTACAAAAATTTTAGACTCACTACCTGAGTCAATATCAGAATTATTTTCTGTTAAGAGCCTCTCATAATCATTCATTTTTCTTCTATTTTAAGCTCCAATTTTAAAAGAAACAGTGTTCATAGCTTATGGTACACCAATCTAGTAATAAAAAAACGTGGAAAGCCACGCGATAGAAGTTAAACTTCTTTGGCGACGTTGGCAGTAATGCAGGAATACATCTAATTATATTAAACTGCTGAGAGAACTTACTTTAATCAAATAAAATTGAAACTTCATTTATTGTATGAAAATATTTTATTCATTTTCTGCATCATATTTCTAATAAGAAACGATAGGTGTGTGGTAACTGAAGTAGGATATAAAAATCCTCGATTGTAGTCAATCAAGGAAATGTGAGAAAACTGCATCAATCGTGGTTCTGTATACTGTTTTTCCTTCTCTAGAATCAGTATTCATTGCCAATTCTGTGTCTGTTTCAAGAATTCAATGAGGGGCTTTGCTTCTTCTGAAGCAAAATTAGCATTAAAGTCTCAGTTAAGATAATCGGCTTTTAATCATCATCGGATCCAATGGTTGCAGCAGTCTCTGATGTGTACAGCGCTAAAACTTAATGGATAAAGATGATAAAAGCTGCAATAGAACTACTGGTGATATATAGACTTTCGCCTGGACTTGCTGCTAGTTTTCCTTTTTTTTTTCCTTTCACGAAACTTTTTTTCCACTTTTTGCATTTGTTCTAGGCATTCAGACCAGAATTAATTTTAATTCAATGGAAATAAAAATTAATAATATAAACTTAATGGCATCACTCACAGAAGTCACTGTGTTTGGTTACAAGAACGCTATCCGTAGTGATTCTGGCGTGAACGTTAGTGACATATACACAATGTCCAGACACTCCCGTACGGGAAGAGCGATATAATGGTAATACTTTGGATGCATTTATTCGTTGAAAATGGCACGTTTTTAATACATAAAAACTACAAAATATCGCACACGAGTTCGTTATGAGTAGCATACTCAGTTAACATTCAATACTAACACCTTCAGTCCAAATACAAGATGCCCCACTCCATACCACCTTAGCATCGTCCAACTTTTTCACGGATATGATGTAAGCACGTGGTGACCCCCCCCTTTTCCTCCACTCTCTATCTCTCCCCATGACGACATTTCGGGGGATCACTACTTCGTTCGCTTTTTCACCGTTACGCAAAACTGGGTAAATTTTCCTATTCACTCCGTGAGCAAAGAAGTTTTACTTCAAAGAAAATTTCTGCCTTATCTAGTCTAAAAGAAGAAGTAAAACCTGACCTTGAAACCCAGTTTAGACATTTTTTTGTAATCCTAACTTTAGTCGACTATTAGAGACATCTGTTTGAAACATTACACACTAAATGAGCAAAAAATACAGGCAAATTAGAGGATTAGAATAGAAAAAATTTCCTGAGTGCTCTCTGGAAAATCAGGGAAGTAACATTTCAAGTGCCCTTGCGGTGTTTGGGCAAAACAGGGAAGTTTTAATTCCCTCATCCATCTGCTTTTTCTCCTCTATTGCTCTTATCTATAGTTTTATATTTAAACCACCAGAACATAAACAAATGAAAGCTTAGAACTTGTTGCCCTTAAATTTTAAGAAAAGTTTGTCTTTCCCTTTGCATTTCATATTTTGTAAGCTATTTGTTCCTAACTGATTCTTAAGGGTTGTATTGTTAACCAAAGCATTTTTATTTATTCTCTCGCCTTTTGTAACAACTTTCTTGAACTCAACTCATTTTGGGCTTTTAATATGTTTGTATTCTTTATCTTATTGTAGCCAAATTATTTGCTTTTTTGACTGTTCAGTTTACCACCTTGTCTAACAAAGGCAAAATATATTTTCTGATGTTTAGAGAATGTTATGAAACTGGAATTAGATTGTAGTATTGCATCCCCAAAAAAGAAGAGATATGCATTTGTGATATATGCCATAGTAACATATGCATTTCCCACACTGGTCGGAATCATATATTGCCTGCCATGTGTAAATAGTAGCAAATAAAAAA
>BMAO01017480.1:0-82985 GCA_019973975.1 Trichonephila clavata
AATAGTAAATGTTTTAGTTGTGTTATTAATAAATTAGGTTATTTTAACTCTGCGTGCTTATTTAACATTAAAATCGAACCTTCCCTAGACGCCGTCCACAAATTGGGGGTTCGACCGAGAATTTTTTAAACTATTCAAAGTTTATCTAAGAGCATTTTTTAAAAGTTTTACCTCCTCATCGATTTTTGATTTCCTGAGCGGTACATAGACCTTGCCTTGCATCGAATAGAGACCGGCGAAGCCTTCAGCTGGATAAGAAATTTTACGAGCGATACGGAAGTCTTACGAGCGATAGCGGAATACTTCAGCGAGAACAGTCAACAGGAAAAAGGGTCCATTGACTTGGTTAGAAACACGGAATCTTGGCGAATTTCCACGTCAGCTACAGTCAACCAAAACTGGAAGCCCAGCGACTCAACGAGATACTGAACGAATTGAACGGGATTACCTTGTTCATTGAGGTCAACACTGACGAGAGAACCTTTGGAACTGCATCGAATTGCGAGTTATCAACACGAAACAAGATTTCCTGTGTCATTGAGGTCAACGTAAAGTGTCTTCAGAATTACATTGAATTGTGCTAGTATCCTTTTTTTTTGGTATTGTGTGAGAGTAATAGGCGAAAATTATATAAATGAATGATTTTGTGTGTATATTTCCTGTTCTGTGAATCTGAAATTGAATTTTGAAGTACTAGGTACTATTATTGGTTTAATTGCAGACATAGATATTTGATGTTCCTTAGTTTTGGATTAATAACTGAGTACTTTCCGTTTTTTCTTGTAATCTATTTTTGATAAATGAGAAACGCGTTGTTTTTTTTAATAAAAATAAAATTGATATTAACTGTAATACTGTTGTGTTTTGTAAAAGGATTTAAGTTCAACGGAATTCTTAAAAAAGTCCATTTTTGTCTATAATTGTTTATAATTGATAATTGCATCTTATTTAAATTATCTTTTGTTTCTTTTTAAGTGAGTAAACTTTTTGCGTGTCATTTTAATAGTTTTGTCTCTTTAACTTGGGTAAAAATTTAAGTTGTTCTCTGGGTACCATTCTGAGTATAAAAATGGCATTCTTACTCGCGAAAAGGAAAGAGGATTTGGTGTCACTCGCCGAGGATTTGGATCTTACTATCGAAGCAGGTATCACAAAATTGAAGTTAAAGGAGCTGATCGTAAAAAGCCCAGATTACGTTGAAGACGATGTTAAAAAGATGCTTGATAGCATAGTGGAGAACGTACAGAAAGGGCTGAGAGAGAAAGGGCTGAGAGAGAGAGGGCTAGAGGGAGAGAGAGGATATGCGAAGGGATGAAGAGAGAAAGACGAGAGTACGAATTAGAGAAGTTGCGAATACAAGCGCAACAGACTGCCGGTATGGCGAATAACGCCGAAAAAGTTCAAGCATTGAATAAACTGTTTCACGAAACTTTTCATAAGTTTAATATGAATGAAGATATTGGTTTGAATCTTACCTTATTTGAGCGTCTTGCAGAACTAACTTTCTTGCGAAAAAAGATTGGGTTCAAAAACTTATAGAGTTAATACCCGTCGAAATTGCCATCTGATCGCAACAGAACAACTGATAAGTGTAATGATTACGATCATGTAAAGGATTTATACTCTTACAAAGATTTAAATTATCTCCGGAAAAATTTCGTCAGACATTAATTCACCAAAAGTCCGATGAACGAACATGGCAAGATTTTCAACACGAGTTACAGACGTATTTTGATGGATGGACTTTGGGCTTAAAAGTTAACACCTACGACAATTACGAGAATTAATCATAGCCGATCAAATGAAGAAGAGGGCGCCGTATGATTTACAGGAACACTTTTTGGACGAATGGTCTACTATTAACTCATCTATTGAGCTAGCGAAAAAATTTGAAGATTATGAGGACGTCCGAAGAACTATAGGGCCAAAGCAGTTAAACTCATTTGCTAAAAGATCGAACAATAACGATAATTGTTCTCGAAGGCAAGAACGTTTTCACTTTGGGAATGATAGAAAATGCTTTCAATCGACGAGAACTTACGATAAAAGAGTTAAACAGGTAACATGTAGCTACTGCAGGGGACCAGGTCACTATGCCGTAGATTGTACAAAGCGCAACAAGGGTACGAAAATCAATAAATCTTCAAGCTCTCCGGTCCAGATCTGTTCTCGAATTCAGCAAGACAGAATTAAGACCAGGAAAATAACCATCGGAAACAAGACTTTTGACGCTCTAATCGACACTGCAAGCTCAGTTTCGTTCATTCGTGAAGATGTAAGCAAAGGAATCATCGAGCAATCGAAGCTCTCGAAGGACATTGTCGTGTTATCTGGATTGGGAAAGTACGAAGTCAAAACAAAAGGATCGTTCCAACGAGAAATCGAATTGGATGGAGAGAAATATTCCGTAATATGGCATGTCGTGCCTGCGGTGCATTTGGAGTTCCAGGCAGTGATAGGATCGGTTATTTTGGAACAAGCTTTTGTTGGCTTTGATAAAAAAGGTGTTTATTTCCGTAAACACGAAAGAGAAGGTGTGGTTTGTGAATACACAGGTTTATGAGGCAAGAACTGAAGACGAAATCGAAGTTAAACATGTTATCAATCCTCAAATAAGAAAGGAACTCTCTGAACTAATCAACAGCTATACACCTAAGAAGACCGAAACGACAAATGTATCCATGAGAATTATCCTGAAGGATGATATACCAGTTTACCAAACAGCACGCCGTTTGTCGTTTCTGGAGAATCAGACCGTCAACAAGCAGATCGACGAATGGTTGGATAAGGGAATCGTGAGACCAAGCTCTTCTGAATATGCAAGTCCAATCGTGTTAGTCAAGAAGAAAGACGGTACCAACAGACTATGCATTGACTATAGGAAACTGAACTGAAAACTAGTCATGGATCGCTTCCCCTTGCCACTGATAGAGGACGTATTGGATAGGCTGAAAGTCGCCAAAGTGTATTCCACGTTAGACTTGAAAAATGGGTTTTTTTCATGTCGACGTAAACGAGGATTGCAAGCATTTCACCTCCTTTGTTGTACCAGACGGGCAGTTTGAATTTAATAAGGTACCTTTTAGTCTCAGTACAAGCCCAAGTGTATTCCAAAGATATGTGTACAGCATTTTTAGGGAACTCATGCGAAAAGGCATCGTAATAATTTATTTGGACGATTTGATCATTCCAGCTAAAGATGAGAAAGAAGGTTTGGAAAAACTAAAGAAGGTGTTTGAGGTCGCATCCAGTAATGGGTTGGAGATCAAGTTTGAAAAATGTCAGTTTTTAAAACGAAAGGTGGAATTTTTGGGTCACGTTTTCGAAAATGGAACGGTGCGCCGTTCAGTTGCAAAAACGATAGCTGTCAAGAGGTTTCCTGTACAACGACTGTCAAACAAGTCCAAAGCTTTTAAGGACTCACTGGCTATTTTCCAAAATTTATTCCGTCATACTCTAAAATAGCGAAACCTTTGAGTGATCTAATTAGAAACGACAATCGATTTGTATTTGAACTACCTCAAATAGAAGCATTTGAAAAGCTCAAGCAATTATTGACTGAAAGTCCAGTATTAAGTATTTTCCAGCAGGGAAAAAAAACCGAATTGCACACGGAGGCAAGTCAAGAAGGCTACGGAGCCGTCTTACTCCAAGAGGCAGAAGATGGAAAATTGCATCTAGTTCAATACATGTCTAAGAAAACAACTCCGGCAGAGGAGAAGTATAGCAGCTATGAACTTGAAGTTCTTGCTGTTGTCAAAAAAAAAATTTCGTACCTACCTTATGGAAAACCATTTCAAAGTCAGAACGGATTGCTCAGCGTTTCAAAAGACTATGGACAAAAAGGATTTGGTTACTCGTATAGCGCGATGGGCATTATTGCTGGAAGAGTTTGTTTATGAAATTGTGCATCGTTCCGGCCAGAGAATGCAACATGTAGATGCCCTTAGCAGATATCCAGTCGCAATAATTACTAACGATACTCTAACCGCAAGATTAAAAAGGGCACAACAAGAGGATGAATACACTCAGAGTCTAAGGTCACTGATTGAAACAAACAGCAATTCAGACTTTTTCGATAAAAACGAATTACTTTACAAATATGTTGAAGGTCGTGAATTGATAGTTGTACCAAGAGATAAGCAAACTGAGATAATTAAGTTAGCACATGAGAAGGGACATTTCTCCGTTGCCAAGACTGAAGGAATTGTGAAACAAGAATTTTTCATTCCCAATTTGAGCAAGCAGGTGCAAAATGTAATTGTTAACTGTGTGCCACGTATTTTGACTAACAAAAAGAGTGGAAAAAAGGATGGATTCCTCAACCCCATTCCTAAAGAGGAAGTGCCATTAAGTACTTATCACGTCGATTTTATCGGACCTTTGCATTCTACTAACAAGAAATATCAGCATATTCTCACAATAGTGGATGCTTTTACAAAATTTACCTGGCTTTATCCGTTAGATCTACTTCCGCAGACGATGCTTTGGATAAATTAAAATTGCAACAGAAGACTTTTGGTAATCCCAAGAGAATAATAACAGACAGAGGTTCTGCTTTTACTTCTGGAGATTTTGGAGATTATTGTACTAGTGAAAACATTAAACATTTGCAAATCGCCACCGGAGTACCCAGAGGGAATGGCCAAGTCGAGAGAATACACCGAATTATTATTCCCGTTTTGACCAAGCTGTCAATTGAGGAGTCTACCAAGTAGTTCAAGTTCGTAGACCAACTTCAAAGAATTTTAAATAGTACATTTAATCGTAGTACTAAGTGGTCTCCATTTGAATTATTAATTGGCGTCACCATGAGAAACAAGGAAGACCTTCGCTTGAGGGAGTTACTGATGGACGAAATGATGGAGGAATTTCAAGAACAGAGGAACCAATTACGACAAGACGCAAAGAAAAATATCCAGAAGATACAGGCAGAGAATAAAAGAACCTATGACAGGAAGCGCAGGAAGGCACCTAACTACTAGATGATTGACTTGGTGGTCATTCAGAGAACACAATTTCGGACAGGTTTGAAATTAACGCCTAAATTTTTGGGACCATATAGAATAGATAAATATGATTTAGAGAATGTGGGTGATCATGAGGGACCTAAGATAGCAAATTCATCAGCTGATTTAATAAAATTTTACTCACCGTGATGATGTATTTTTATAAAAAGCGTTTTCTGTTCTTTTTAAAAGAACATAATGTGTATTAATATGTTTTGTTTTCTTTGCTATTAATATTTCCTTTTTTGAGAGTTGTATCCTTATTTTTAAATTTGAATGTCTATCTTGGAATTTTTATCTCCGATTAATATTAATTTTGCAGAGGCCGATATTTTATTGTATGGTATGTAAAATCACTGAGGTCAGTGATTCCCAGGATGGTCGAACTTGTAGGAAAGGAATGCAAGTTTTCTTTTACTTCTTTTGATTTTTATTGTAAGAGATGGCATCACTAATCGAAACCACGTGAGTTTTAGCTGCGCGATACGATGAGGTCATGTATTTTTAAAGAAGGCAGAAAGGAAAAACTGGGAGTTGCACCAAAGCTTGAACGAAGGCAGGTCAGACGAAATCGCTCTCTTCGTTGTTTTGAGAAAGAGTACGTGTTTTCGGAATTAGTATGATGCTATCTCGATTTATTTAAAACCCCTTGTAAATAGTAATATTTTTTAGTTATGTTATGAATAAATTAAGTTATTCTAACTCTGCATGCTTATTTTAACATTAAAATTGAACCTCCCCCTAGACGCCGTCCCACATATATATTAAAATTAATTTGCATATCACATTTTCTACTTTTCGGAGAAGATTGGTTGAAAATGCTCGCACAAAAGAATTCCCTAGAGGGTTAGTGGAAGGACGCGTATAGATCCGTCACAAACTTTTTGAGGATCCTTAATATTTACTAAATTTTACAATATTAATTTAAATTTTACAATTTTTTTATCTAAATTTTACAAATAGAACAAAAGTACGAGTCTAATTTGAATTTTAAATTCAATGAAGGACACGCGATTTTTCAAAATTTCTAATGGGCTGCGAATTTGGTGTTTAACCATTGCAGACCTAATACATTCCCTGGAAGTTGGGAGGATGGGGTAGCCTAGTGGCCAAGGTAACTGACTCGGGGCAAGCATGTCATGAGTTCGAGCCCAGTGCCGCTGAAGACCCACCGTGTAGGAGGGAGATGCACGTTAAATCTGTCGAGAGCTCAAACGTCCTCCCGTTGGTGTGGTGTATTAATTAGAAGAGGGAGGTGCCAATTCAGGTGTCGTCCTCGTCACTTGACCATGATTCAAAATTATGAGGTCCGTTGCCAAAACCCTGGTGTAACTGAACAGTGACTCTCCGGAACCTGGCATCTCTTTTTAGCGCGGCACCATATAGGCGGATACCAATCACCGCAGGTAATTTTGACGCCCATTTTTCTCCCTAGAGCTCTAAGGATGCACTAGGATTTAATTTTACCGAGTTATTCTTTAATTCGGGTTTTTTCGTAATATCGGGGTTCAAAAAATTACTCATTTTTTGCACTTACCTTTTGGAAATACTGTTACAAGGAATTACACTAACTATCCATAGTTAGAATTTACACACTTTTTATTCAATAGCTGAAAGTACTGTTAATGAATTATTAAGCAGCAACTAATTAGAGATTTTAAAATGCTGATTAACAAATGCTTGTCGGTCTTTTTGATACCAACTCGATAGAGTTCATTTTCGACTTTATGCAGAGAAGGAAATACTGTGTCATTTACAAACTAATGCATGAGATATGTTTTCAGCTTCTAAGCAATGTATATCATTAGAAAATGAAACAGTTTTGTAGGGAGTTTCATTATCCTTTCTGTGTCAGAATCGCTATTCAGTGACTCCAACAAATCAACTTCCTCAACTTAAGGTGCACAGATAGGCAGCGCGTCACCAAATGTTTCGTGATCGTTAAAATCTTAAAATATCTCCTGCGTTGGGAAGCGGGATGGGGTAAAAAAAAAAAAAAGGAATCTCCTGTCCTATTCAAAACTCACACGATAGGTTACGCTCATGACTCTTCTGTACCTATAATTTCTAATAATGGTCGCACACCCTTTCCCGTCGAAATTTGCTGCTTGCAAGAAAAGTCTTTTTCTTTTCCATTTAAAAAGGATACATGTCTTTTTTAAAAAAAATCTAATTTTTCTAATACAAAGAAATTTTTAAAAAATTCAGCTGTTATAATTATTTGTTATTTCGGGGTTTATTATTCATTAAATAGGGGTTTCTTGCCTTCATTTTAATCGGGAAACTATAAATATTCGTTAAATGTGGGTTCGGTAAACCGGGGTTCGACTGCTTTTCAATAAAATCCATTTTCAAGAGAAGGTTCGAGTTCATTTCCTGTCGAAATACACAAATACTTCTCTCTCTCTCTCTTTTAAATTTTGATCTCAATCCTTACAGGATACAAAAATTCTCCATCTGTCTAGCTGTAACATTTATAATGTACAGCAGTGATTCCCAAAGGGGTCTATATAGGCCCCCAGGGATCTATGATGAACTGCAAGGGGTCCACACCAGCAAGAAAATAAATTGGGGGTCAATGAGGTGTAAAAGGGGTCTGTGGTAGTGGTTCTCATTAAGCCTGATCAATACTTTAATCTTTAAAAAAGTTTGATCTGGTGGAAACCAGATTTTACCAATTAAACGTTTACTAAATTTAGTGAGGTTAGTTTGTGATTACTAGGTGACAGCATAAATTTTACTAAGACAAGGGCCATTTTAGCATTTCTTTCCAAAATTAAGCTAAGGAAATATAATACTGGGGGCCACAAATTCTTTCAATTTGTCACAGGCAGTCTGTCAGGACATTTTAACCTACGTTCAGCATTTAAATGCTCTTACTCAGATTTTGAAAATAGGTTCGAGGTTGCTTTTTTATAGTAATACAGCAGAGAGAGAGAGAGTAGACAATGATTTCATATTGCCACTTTGAAAAAAATATGCCATATTACAATAGGAACTGATCAGAATAGGTCCTAACAAACTTAAAATAAAGTTTAGAAACGGATGACAGCAATTTTGGTTTATAAAAGAAATACCTGATATTTGTTGTAATTTATGGAATTTCATGAGCAAGTTTTAAATTGTTTTTCCTTGTGAGAGGGAGTTTCACTGCGTTTGCCAATCTCAAAAACAAAGAAAGGGAGGGGGAAAGAGCCGGGCACTTACTAACAAAAGAAATTCAGAGTTAAACCTGACTAAATTGTGATATTAAACGTTGAAAATTTGTTATTGAAGCAACAGATTCATTCCTCTCATTAAAAGCATTTGTTTTCTCTCCTGTTCAGTTATTTTAAGTAACAGCTGTTTTATACATTAATTTGATTTAATTCATTAACATGCGCTTCCTAAGTTTTAAACGCTATACTTCATTTCAGTTAGAAATTTAATTTTCTTAAAGTAGTAGCACCAACTATCAAAAAGACATTTAAGTTGATACATGTGTAAAAATTTAATATTAGGTAAACAGGGGTCTACCCAAAACCGAAAAACATGGCAAGGGGTTTATGAGACAAAAAAAGTTTGGTAACCTCTGATATACAGGCTAATGCAAAGTTCTTTCTTCACCGTATTCGTAGAAAAAGTACTTCCATGAAACCCCCCCCCCCCTCGCTCATGTGCTGCTACTGATTCTAATAATTTCTAAATTTTTCATTTTTTTAAAAAGAAAAACCTAAAAATTTTCTAGAACGAAAAAGGCAAAAGCAAAATAAAACGAACAAATTATCTCATTTCATCTGGCCAGATCGGGATGATCTTTATTCGCCTGTTGTTTTCATGTTTTGGCATTCCAGAGTTGCGCCCACCCAATTAGTGCGGTTAGAGGGACTGGGGTGAATCCCATATAAATAATCCAAACCGTATTAGCTCGCGGCGACAGAGGGGAGCAAAGAATGTTTGCTATGTTATAAACACCGAGGCTTGCGGTCCGTCAGTGACAGCAAGTAGTTGAGAGAGGCCCTATATATTCTGGGATTTGTTGCCTATTTGGTATTCCGCTTATGTTTGGCTTGTGGTGGCTTTAATCAAGGAATGCTAGGTAAGTCAGGAATGTAGGACAAAATTGCTTATGGTAGAATAAGGTGGATCGCGCGCGCGCGGTTCTATGGAGAGAAAAAAAATTATTTTTAATCGGGAGACTACCTATACGGAAAAGATTTTCAATGGTATGGGAAGTTAGGAGAAAAATAATTTTTCAAGGTTTTTAATATTGCCACAAAGGGGTTGAATCCTCGCAAAAATGGCAAAAGACTTAATTATGATTAGATAATTTTTGATTCAAAATAAAATGATCTTTCTACAATATAAATAGCCAAAATCGATGATTATTGATAAGCGAGTATTGAGTAATAAGTAGTACAGCGTTTCTCAAACTGTGGGGGGGGGGGCGTGACAACTCTACGAGGGGGGCGTGGCATATTGAAAATTTTAAAACAAAAGGTTATTTAAAAAGATATTAATTTACAGCAACAAACAAATTACAACAAGTAAGCAAACAAATTACATTCTGACATAATAAAAATAAAATACACATTTACACTGATATATTACACTTATAATGGATCAGTGCTATACAATGTATTTTATAATTAATTTAGCAATACCAAGTTAAGAACATATTTAATAATTACCAGTGCTCCCATGGGATTGTCATATATAAAATTATATTCAAAAATTAACACTTATCTTGTTAATTTATACCGTTTATAATTAATCCCTTAACTGCCGATTAAAAGTTACGCGATTCACTTACCAATACCAACCGTTTTCCATATAGGCTTGCGTATGTGATGTATGGAGAGAAAAGGAATAAAGAAGCAAATAATTTTGAATAAGTAAATCCTTCGCAAACATATTTTTAAGGTCATTTTATTGCATTCCAAAGCCCCCGGAATAATTTTATGGATAGCAGTGCACAGAAAAGATTGTACTTCATCAAGACGTATGCATAAGTCCGGGGAAATTAACGCTTTGACTGAGCGAGTCGTTTAAATACGCCGGTGGCCCGTAAGAGGTTAAAGTTGTATCGTAGTTTTAGTGCCAAAGTATAGTATTATTCAATTCAATACATTGTTATTGTATGGAGGGGGCGCGATGAAAATTATGATTGAATATTGTGTCGCGAATATTGAAAGTTTGAGAAGCACTAGAGTAGTACGATGTGCATTGCAACGATTCAAAATCCCAGCTTACTCTCTCCGCACCACCTTAGCAGTCCAATCTGAGCTTTTATCCGTGTACCGCTTTATCGCGCTCTGTGATTCCGACATTAGAATTTTTTATTTAAAAAAAAAATAATTCTAAAGAAGCCGTTTTCTTGCAACTGTTTGATAGGTGTCCTCTCCTTGCAATGAATGTTAAAATGTACTAAAATGCCTGTTTTTCTTTGATTCAAAATTACCCTAACTTTTCTCGTGGCGGCGATAGCCTAGTGGTCAAGGTATCGGATCCTGGCTGGTGTGTCATGAGTTTGAGCCCAATACCACTAAAGACCCGCCGTGTAGGGGAGCGATGCACGTTAAATCTGTCGAGAGCTGAAACGTCTTCCCGTTGGTGTGGTAGTTATGAGATGGAGATATCATCCTGGTAACTTGACCATGGTTCAAAATTCCGCGGACCGTCCCCAAAAGCCCTCGTGTAGCTGAACAGTGGGACGTTAATATTCAGTCACTCACGAGGTCCGTCACCAAAAGCCCTGGTGTAGTTGAACAGTGCGACGGTAATATTCATTCATTCATTCTCCTGACTTTTCACTATAAAAAAAAGTTCAAATACTTTGATTTCATTCCCCTTGCGGCAATAGTTAACATATTTTATTGAATTTTTCCATTCGCCTATTTACCAGGAACAGTGGCGCACACAAGAGAGGTGTCTTGGGGGTGCTGGACAGCCCCCAAAGCCCTTGAGAATTTTTTTTGATTGATGATAATCCTTTCTATATATAAGTAACGTAAAGTTTCTAGAAATAAACAATTTATTTTATTAGTTATGGATAATTATTAATTCAATACTTTATTTTTTACTGTTTTTTGTTAACAAAATCGATGAAATCAGAAAAATCAATTGGTCTGTTGTCTTGAGGTGCGATACGAGTTCGGGTACTTTCGACCATGGACTCCCCCCCCCCTTGAAAATTTTTTGTGTGTGCTACTGACCAGGGAGCATCGTGGCCGGCTACGGTCACCCAGTATTCAAGGTCACTGGAGACGCGCCGCGTGTAGAGAGGATGCAGTTGCACGTTAAATTTGTGGAGACTCAGACGACCACCCGTTGGTGTGGAAGTTAGGAGGAGAAGGTTCCAATTCAAGTATCGTCCTCGTCGCTTGACCATGGTTCAGAATTACAAAGTCCGTCACCAATAGTTCTTGTGCAGCTTTATAGTGCGTTGTTAATGTAATTCTCATTCACTCTCTCATCAGAGAACATCTTTTCCACATAGGTAGATTTTGAAATACAGTAGAAAAAAAATTTGACTTACACACTCTATTGCATTATTTAGTGCTCTTTGCTAATGATCTCACGATAAAAATGCATTTCTGTCGTTTGAATTTTACTATAGACGATAATAAGACTTCCACACCCACCGTTAATTATCCTTAATTATATTTCTCAGAATATTTCACGAAGCAGTTAGACAACTCACAAAATAAATTACATGTCATTTTTCTAGTATTCCTCAGACAGTTTGTTAACGACTAATTTAACTGAAGCAAAAAAAATTATATTTTACTGTATTTCAAAAATTGAGAGCAAAGCATCCAACTTTCAAAAGGAAAAAAAAAAGTAAAGACATAAAATAAACAAATAAAAAAAGCAATAAATAAATAAAAATATAATAAACTTTTTTTAAAAAAAATTAAAAACAAAAATGGATTTAAATTAATTTTTAGTTTAGTGAGATTCTTGAAAAAAATGATCTCACAAATGGTAGAGAAGATTACATTGATGAAGATAATGCACTTAAAGATAGATATATATTCATGGAATTCAGACTCCTCTCTCTTTCCTAAATTAAAAAGAGATAGTTGTTTCGGATTTCTGAATGTATGTAGCTTACTTTTTTTTCTATAGGAACAGAAAGCTTGTTGCCGCAAACTCTTAAGGAAACTAAACATTTGGCAAAAAACACATATGTTTCTAAAATTCTTTAAACTAGAGGTGGCCCACCCGGGGCAAGTGTGACACAGTGTGGCACGGCAGAGTTGTAAGAGTGGCACGCGAAGACTTATTGAAAGATTAAAAAATTTGAAAAGGTAATAAATACTATTTTTTTACTGTTTTATTGAAAGGTGGGGCTTTTTGTTAAAACCCCAGTTCATCGACCCTTTGGCGATGATTCTTTACACCAGAAAATTGTTGTAACCCTCCCCCTTGTTTTTGTAAAAAAGTATTTTGCTTATTAGATGTATGAAACCCTTTGAAGCGAGTGGCTGGCGCTATAACCAGCTCCGAACCAGTTTAACAATTGGTAATTAATGGATAATTAAAGTTATTTTGTTTTTAACTTTAATTGGGTTATTATTGAATAAGAATTTATTGACTATTGACTAATTAAAACGAACCTGCAAAAAACCGAAGAAATCCTGATTTTATACTTTTAGACGAAATAAAACATCAAAATCTGTTTTAAATACACTTAATAAAAACAAAAGAAAATTATAATGTAGACAACACTCTTTCATCGTTGTGTGCGTTGCTTTTCAGAAGAAAGTGCATTCGTAAGATTCTGGAATTCGAGGGAGTGTTTTTTTTAAGGGGTATCTGGAGGAACAATGAACTGCATAATGAGTGCTTACTTCTCAAGAATGAAGATAGGCTTTGAGATTTAGGTTTTCTTACCGATACTATAAGACATTTAAATAATTTAAATTTAAGATTACTAGGAAAAGATTGTTCTTTTCCAATTCTGATTGATCTTATATCTTCTTTTGAGCACACACTTTGACTTTTTTTTTGTCTCGATTTTGGAGAAAAAAAAGAGAAACTGGTGCACACCTAGAACAATCTGATTCTGTTAACATCTTCGAGAACTGATCCTAATGTGGATGTGACATAGTAAAAAATCTACGAAATAAAAAAAATACACTAAGAAAGTACTGACTGCTTAGTGATTATTTAGAAGTAAATTTTTCTGGTTACTCATTTTAATTTTATACCTAATCTAATTGATTGAAAGTAAAAAGCTAATTTTAACAATAAAACTTAAGTTCGTACTTTTGTCTTATTCAATTCCTACTATTAGCTCACATTCTCTCTATATTTATATATATATTTATCTTGTTCAATCGTTAATAAAATTCTTTCTATTCCTTCAATCAAGTTCAAATAAATTTTTTAAAACTTGTAGTGGATGACACTTAATGTTAATATAGTTTTTTCAAATATTTATTAATTAATTACCGCTTAATTAATTAAATTAAATACAGGTTTTCGACGCCAACTTATATTTATCTCCATTGCTGTAATAATGTAACTGTTAAAACAATGGGAAAAGTTGGGGGCGAAAACCGGTTTTTCAGCCAAACTAGCCAAACCGGGTGTGCATTGTTACAACAATGCAGACAAATGATGCTCTTTTTTAATTCCTGCTATTAGTTCCTCTCTTCAAATATTCAATCGTTAATAAAATACTTTCTATTCATCCATTCAAAGAAGGAATTTGACTTAAACATTTTTTTATTAAACTTTTTTATTATATTATTTTTAAATTTCCACTACTTAGACTTGCATAAAATAAGTGCTATTTGCGTAAAAATTTCATAATAAGCCTATAGGAAACATTTTTTCACCTTTTCATATTCTATTGTTTAGTTGTAAAAGTTTAAAGTGGTACGCATAACTTTTTTTTGTATCAGATAGCGGCACTCTTTCCAAAAAGGTTGGCCACCCCTGCTTTAAGTCATCACTGCGACCGAGGATTTTAATATATATATATATATGGACACTATTTTTTTTCTTCAATAAAGTAATATTCACTAAGTGACATTGAAAATGCAAAACCAAGAAGGAATAGTCAGAAATTTATGCAAATTTCGGGGGGGGAGGGGGACGTACCTCACCGAGTAATGCAAAAGATGTGAATAATGTAGTTCTCTGGCACACGGTGTGGGAGATATAAAGGAAGGAACCTGCAGAATGGGTAATTACCATGCCGTTATTGGAGTGTCGTTAGAGTGGATTTTTTTTGTAACTAAGGACACCACTTGTGCAATAGCAAAGAATGCCAGACGCCATCAATGGAAGAAGTTCCAGTTTGCAGACGATTTTTCCAGGGACATGAGGATTAGACTGAGGGGGGGGGCAGGTTGGTCCAATCTCAGCTGACACGCACCCAAAGTAAATCATTAAACACTGGATATCAAAAAAATGGTTGGAGCAAGGAAATGCAGCAATTTTGAAAGGTGGTGCATCAAAAGCAACGTCGGCAAGCGTGGATCGAAGCATATATCGACAAGAGATGGCGACCCTGCTTGTGACTTCTGTCTTTTTCCCTCAGCATGTGTATCACATCTTTGATGCTCCCATATTGAACAGCACCATTAATCTTCGACTCGTTTCTAGCGGTCTGGACTTTTGGTATCCGTTTAGAAGACTTCCCATTGTCCTTAAAACACAGATAACTCAGTTTGAAATAATGGAATATGGAATGGCACACGGTTGTATTCTCAGACGAGTCACGCTTCTGTTTGTCTAATGTTAGTTACCATGTACGAGCAAAACGCCGATTTGGTGACGTTTCTACCGCGTGGCAATGAGGTTTCATGATTTGGTGCTCGATTGTTACGATATAAAAGTTCACATCCTGTTCGTATTCAGGACATTGTTGCCGTTGTTCAGGACACACCATCAGGATGTGCTGCCGTCTGGGACACTCCTCTTTCTTTCGGAAGGGGATGCCTAAATGTCCTTTACTAGTAGCATAACGTCCAAATGCAAAACTGCACGTTTTTGATATGATTGCACACCGCTTGCATGCTTTGCCAATATATGTTCAGAATACAAATTGTGGCTAATAGTTAACAGTGATAAGAGAGCCACACACACACACAACCCTCAGAAGGCCATCTGTACTCTCATTGACTTTGTACCTAGCTGCGTGTGTTTCCACCCACGACGGTTCTGTGACCTACTTAGCGCTGACGTTGCTCATGCTCTGTTTTACGAATATCATTTCAAAATAAATGTAACTTATTGATCCTTATTGTCTTTTTCTGTTTGTCAAACTTCTTCACTGCCTGACTATTGCTTCTCGATGCTACACTGCTGGCCAACGTAAATGCAACACCCTGAAGGAAGCCCGCAAATAACATGAAATTTACAACATGCACTAGCGGAGGTGAGATATGCAAATGAATAGAATTTAAACGCAGACACACATCACGCACGCCTGTGGCGCCACTTCAAAGCGCTATTTAAAGCTTGGAGATTTCAACGATTTCAAGTTCGGCAATTGTGGGTTTTTTGTGGTTTTTTCAAAAAACGATCAGTTATGTCTCGTAGAAAACAGCGATCAGCTTTTGATCAAGTATCCGAGTTCGACAGAGGAAGGATAGTGGCCTACCGAGATTGTGGATTATCTTTCAGGGAAATCGGTAGTCGTGTTGGACGAAACCAAACAACTGTAATGCGGATATGTGACCGTTGGATGCAGGAGGGTACGATGGACCGACGTGGTCGATCGCATCCACCTCATTTTCACTACTTCATGTGAGGACAGGCAAATTGTGCGCATGGCAGTGATGGATCACTCAGTCACATCACGAATCATAGCACAGCTCATTGAGTCTGTAACGCATCATTCAGTGTCTGCGCTTACCATTCGAAGCCGTTTACAGCAGAGTGGACTGTCCGCAAGACGCCCATTGCTTGGTCTACCCTTGACGCAGAACTACATACGTCTTCACCACCAATGGTGCGATGAAAGAAGGATGTGGGTGGCAGAATGGAATGAAGTTGTCTTTACTGACGATTCACTCATCTGTCTTCAGCACCACGATGGTCGGATTCGAGTCTGGAGACACCGTGGAGAGAGGATGCTGAACAGCTGCGTTATGCACCGCCACATTGGTCCTACACCGGGTATTATGGTATGGGGGGGTATTGGATATCACTTTCGCACTCCTCTAGTACGCATTGCTGGTACTTTAAACAGCCAGCGCAACATCTCCGAGGTGTTGGAGCCAGTTGTCCTTCCTTACCCTCAGGGCTTGGCCACAGCCGTATTTCAACAGGATAATGCGCGATCACAAGGGCCACGTATTGTCCAAAGGTTCTTCGTCAATCACCAGATGGAATTGCTTCCCTGGCCGGCTCTGTCTCCGGATCTTTCGCTGATGGAAAACATGTGGTCCATGGTTGCTCAACGATTGACCCATATTACACTCCCATCTGCCACACTAGATCAACTTTGGCAACGTGTGGAAGCTGCTTGGTCTGATGTACCCCAAGAACACATCCAAAGTCTCTTTGAATCAATGCTCAGGCGTGTGGCAGCGGTGATCTCCAACAATGGCGGCTACTCTTGCTACTGATTCTGGCAGGAACCACACTTCTCAAAAGTCTATAAATTTAATCATTTAATACTTGGTCAACATGTTATCTACAAAATAAATATTGTTGTGCTATCTCTTGTTTTTCTTGGTGTTTCATTTACGGTGGCCAGTGGTGTATATTTCCAAAATCATGTAGTGTATTTATTTTTTGTGTAAACATAAGATGAAACGGAAAGGAAGGTAAGTATTATTTGACAGGGGAGGGTTGTGCTTAAGATAAGATGTTTAGAGATCACTCTGAATATTAAGCAACTAGTACTGAATAAAATGGATAACTATTGTGTTAAGCTGATCTTCTGTTGTTCCTTGGACTCTCTTAAGCAATAACGCCTGAACGACGTTGTTGAAGACCTTGGAGTCAATTGAACTACTTTGAACAAAATCGTGATGCATGAAGCTGATTGGTCATATTGAACAATAGGTAGCCACCTTCTCCATTTTGACTCGAATATGTTAAGAAACCGATAGAAATGGTTGAAGTAATGACGACAGTAGAAGAGAGATATCTAGATGTACAAATGCGGGTCAAGATTTGATGGATCCTGTATCATTTTGAATTGCTCTGATGGCAGCATGTGATACATTTTCTACCATATCATCGGTATTATTTCCCATCCTTTGAAAACACCTGACTGTGGTTGGATACACTCACAGCAATTTTAAGACGTCTGCCTTTGATCCCACAACATCGACACAGTTGATATCATTTTCGACCATCTTGAATGTCACTAGACTGCCATCACCAGTAGCGTAATGGAGAATGTTAGGGCTCTCTTGCAAAGTCAGGTTTTGGGTTTGGGGAACAAGCCTGGATCTTGCGTACTTGACGTCAGTCAGGTTTTGGGCACCGTAGAATCGCGGGGGTGTATGCTACGCCACTGGCTATCACCTAGTGTTTAGAGGTTAACCCTGCTTTAATTTTGAAGTAGATGACCATGGGGTCTGTGAATGGCTTGATTGCTGACAAAAACATACTGCCATTATCTCTCATGAGATGGCATGAAGTCCTATCTCTTACGACAGAAGGTCGACTCAGGTCATGATACATAAAACTTTCATAGGTTAAGGATATGTTGATGTCATTCTGCGGCCGGTTGTGTTATTTTTCATGGCATGTCGTCATTATGAACCATTTTCTAGTAAGATAATGCCTTTCTACCGTAATTAATTCAACATCGTGATATTTTTTAAAGACATGTCAATGAAATATAACCTTGTAAAATCTAATCCATGTTTAAAAATAACATAATGTTTATATTCACGTTTATGTTTTAAATATGAGATTGAATCAAATGGGTACACAAAATTTGTATTTTATAAAATCTTTAAAATCTGGATTTTATTTGTATTCTTATTGACAGATTATATATATATGGGAGGAAAGCGACTCACTTTTGTTACAAGATCTCCGGAAATATTAGACCTAGATCCTTCAAATTAGGTAAGCATGTTCATTTTGTTCAATCAAGATTTGATAAAAACGGATTTTGTGGAAATTGATTTACAAGATGGGGGGGGGGTGCGATGGGTTAAGGGGCGCAGGAGATGAAAATTCCCCTTTTTTTAACTATTAGACCAACAGGCTTGAAATATGGTAAGCATATCTTTTTTGTCCAGTAAAGATGCGCTAGGAACAATTTTTACGGTAAACGACTCCCAATGGGGCTATAGGGACGTATGAACAAAAAAAAAATCCCGTGTTTGAACTGTTGAGTGTAAAAGCTTGAAATTTGGTAAGCATGTTCCTTTTGTGGAGTGCAGATCCGCTAAGAAATTTTTTTCCGGAAATCACCTCCCAAGGTGGGTTACGGGGGAAGTATAGAATAAAAAACCCGTTTTTGAACTATTACACTTTTGAAATTTGGTAAGCATGTTTCTTTTTTTGAAAAGAGATCCCCGAACGGGTTTTGCAAAAATTACCTATGATGGGGTTTACGGAGGTGTATGAGGAATTTATACTTCCTTTTTATAATTTCAAATCCAGTCTTTGATTTGAAGAGACTGGAGAAGATGAGAGAAGATGCCTATAAGAATGTTTTTCAATACGATTGAAAGATTACTTTCAGTTCTTAGACATTAATAATTTATAATCAAGATATAATCATACATGCTCATGAAATAACCAGAGAAGCAGGAGGATAATGACTTATATATATATATCTCCTAAATTATGGTAGAGGGAATCAGCATTACAAATTAGATAAATTCAGATGATATTTCATAATAATTGCTCTGAAACCTTATGACAAGGATACCGAATTAAATTTACTTTACTGGAGTTGGCTTAAGCAATGAAAAAAAATTATTTAAATTTAATTTTAATCCCTCTTGAAGCAATGCAATATTTATTCTTAATATCATTAGATTTGCAAGTGCTAAATTATATAATCACTAAATTATATTGAATACATAATTTTAGATAAAAAGAAATTCTTTAAAGAGCATAATTTGTTTTTAGCAAACCAACTATCTTTCTATTTACATCCAATTTTTTTTACACGATTTTGAACAATGGTTCCCCAGTGCACTATTTCCCACGATTTTTTTGTTCTCGAACGAATTTTTTACATGAATTTTGTTTACGCGAGTTTTTTGTTCTAGCACGAAATTCTTCATTTGAATCAAAGCCGAAGGTCGTGCTGGACATATATGACGCATTTACTAAGGATAGCATTTTTGAACCAGTTCGTAATAAACCTGCACGTTTGTTTTAAGCAACGATGAATAGAGTTGTTAATAAGTTTATTCCTAATTCCAATTTCAATTTTTATTTGTTGTGCGTATATGTACTTATAAACTGAATAGTCTCTGTACACTAAGTTTAGCTTTTTTTTTTTTGCAATAAAAACGAATGATTTTTGTTTTATAAATATGTAACATGGATTTCCTTATTATTAATTTTTTGCACGGATTTTTGGGAAAACACACACACACATTAAGAGTTACTTTATCTTTCACGCTTGTTTAAAGTTGTGGAATTTATCTCCAAATTTACCAAATGCCTCATGTATATTTTTTATGGGAATTTTGATAGGTCATCTGTTTGAGATTGCATCTCTACAGAATTGGTATCACCAAGTCACCGGACTGTACTCTGTGTGACTCTGGTCAGCCTATGACCGCTGAACATTTGGTCGTGTGCCGTGCACAAATTAGACTTAATTCAAATGTCAAAAAATATTGGAGAGCACCTTCACTAATGGCATAGGTGCTACTGTAGTGTGTGGCATTTGTAAAATAAGTAAATAAATAAATTACTTTTTGGTGCAGTTTCTGTGTTCTAACTTAAGATATCCGACTACTAGCGACAACTTTAAAAAAATGGAGATATGGGGGGAAGGGAGTTAGATTTGTTTAGTACATTTTAAGAAAAAAAAATGCTAAAATTAAGAGGAGAAAACGAAATTATATTATTACTAAAATAGGAAAAAATTGGTAGAAATTTACAAAAAATAACATAAGCAAAGCCCATTCTGTACCAAAAGTTTCTTGAAAAAATTTCAATTTTTCATTTCTGATGTGTTGTAATTTTATTCATTTTTGAAATAACCTTTAGGATCAGAGACATTTTAATTTTTACCAAAACAAAACTAGAACACTTTATCTTGATTATTAAATGAAATTGCTTAAAATAACAGTGATCATTTTAACATAAGGGACTGTAAATTTTGTAATAAAACAGCGATTGATAAATCAGAAGGTTAAAACACTTCTACTATTATACAGAACATTCACAAAAAAAATTCAGTTAATAACTTTCGAAACAACTTCTTCAGCAATCGCTGTCCCCGCGCGTTTGAGCATTTTTTATTAAAAAAAAACACTTTTTGATTAAAACGCGTTTTAAAGTATGGCATCTTGTTTAAAGTAATGGCATCTGCTTTTACAAAAACACTTGTAGTTTTGTTCTAGTGAATAGAAAATAATAAACTTGGTATTTTTATAAAGCTAATGTGATGGTTTATAAAATAAAATCATAAAAAATGTTTCAATTTTTCGCAAAATTCATAATTTTAGGGTTGTCGGATACCTTAATAATTCAATAGGATACGTGGGGCATAGAAATTAATAAGTTATTTATTAGATCAACAAATCCACACAAAGACCATAGGTCATATCCAGATTTAACTACTGACAAGAAAAAAGATGCTTGGATTTCAAAGGGGGAAAAAAAGAATTTCTTTTAAACATAAAATAGGTAGCCATGGCTGTTATGTGTTTGTATGAAGTAACACATGAAAACAAATACGAGGAATCCATTCAAAGAGCGACTTAGTTTAAATTACTTAATAATAATGTGTTAAAAAGAAAATATATGCTTTTAGGTAGCGGCATCCTATGATTAAGAAAAAGTACTTTTTTTTAAAACCCAGTTCTAATTCTGAAGGATATGTTAATATTAATCATTATTCCCTATAACGAGTCCAAAGCTGTCTACTTGAATATTCGAAATCTGGTACTCGTTTCCATGGAAGGAAAAAACATTTCGAAATAAAACCATCAATGCCTGTATCGATTCCAAAGAAATGATTTGAAAATGATTGATATGTACCCTGATGGTAATCGATAGAGTCTGTGGTATTACCGATAAGATCGATGACAGAGCACGCACACAAGCTGACTTGTATGCGTCCTTCTCTAAGATATTTAACGATCCCACCAAAGACATCGTTGCTATTTAAAAATAGCTTAATGATAGGCTACTAATCATCGATTCAAATGAACCAATCAAGTGAACCGCTTGAATAGATACGATTATTTTGATTTTGATAAAAGTAATATCAAAAGATACTAGATAAAATGTCACTCTGCTTAAGATATAAGGAATTGGTTAAATTCAGTTTTAGACTGTAAATATTTTATCAAGATGGAAATAAAAGCACGTAGAAAATAACTCCAGTTGGCGGGAAGTTAAAATAACGTTAGTATATTAAATGTTTTAATGTAGCACTTAAATTTAATATTTCCTATATTAAATTTACTTATATTTTTCCTTGTTAATTTTAACTCATATTAGCATTAATATACATTTAATTATAATTTTCTTATAATATAATAACTTATTCTTTCTCTTATTTCCTTTCCTTATAGCCCTGTAGTACAGGAAAATTACAGGTGAAGGTTAGCTGGCTTGAAAACAATGTCTAATCAGAAATTTTAGCTCTTAAAGCTAAGAGTTTGTGTTTTTGTACTCTTGTGTGGCTAACTTATTTTTGACCTATACTGCCTGGTTATACTTATATTTTTGCTTTTCTTGTTCAGAATTAAAGCTATTGAACATAAATTATATATATATATATATATATATATACTGCAGGCCACCGTAAATGCAACACCAAGAAAGACAAGAGATAGCACAACAAAATTTATTTTGTAGATAACATGTTGACCAAGTATCAAATGATTAAACTTATAGAATTCTGTGAAGTGTGATTCCTGCCAGAATCAGTAGCCAGAGTAGCTGCCATTGTTGGAGGTCACCGCTGCCACACGCCTTGACATTGATTCAAAGAGACTTTGGATGTGTTCTTGGGGTACAGCAGACCAAGTAGATGCCAAAAGTTGCCAAAGTTGATCTGGTGTGGCAGATGGGGGTGTAATCTGGGTCAATCGTTGAGCAACCATGGACCACATGTTTTCTATCGGTAAAAAATCCGGAGAGCGAGCCGGCCAGGGAAGCAATTCAATCTGGTGATTGACGAAGAACCTTTGGACAATGCGGGCCACGTGTGGTCGCGCATTATCCTGTTGAAATATGGCTATGGCCAAGCTCTGAAGGTAAGGAAGGACAACTGGCTCCAACACCTCGGAGATGTAGCGCTGGCTGTTTTAAGTACCGGCAATGCGTACTTGAGGAGTGCGAGAGTGATATCCAATACCGCTCCATACCATAATACCCGGTGCAGGACCAGTGTGGTGGTGCATAACGCAGCTGTTCAGCAACCTCTGTCCACGGTGTCTCCAGACTCGAATCCGATCATCGTGGTGTTGCAGACAGATGAGTGAATCGTCAGTAAAGACAACTTCATTCCATTCTGCCGCCCACATCCTTCTTTCATCGCGCCATTGGCGGTGGAGACGTCTGTGGTTCTGCGTCAAGGGTAGACGAAGCAATGGACGACTTGCAGACAGACCACACTACTATAAACGGCTTCAAATGGTACGCGCACTGAATGATGCGTTACAGACTCAATGAGCTGTGCTATGATTCGTGATGTGACTGAGCGATCCGTCACTGCCATGCGCACAATTTGCCTGTCCTCACGTGAAGTGGTGCACTGAGGTGGATGCGATCGACCACCTCGGTGTCCGTCGTCCCCTCCTGCATCCAACGGTCACATATCCACATTACAGTTGTTTGGTTTCGTCCAACACGACTACCGATTTCCCTGAAAGATAATATACAATCTCGGTTGGCTAATATCCTTCCTCTGTCGAACTCGGATACTTGATCAAAAGCTGATCGCTGTTTTCTACGAGACATAATTGATCGTTTTTTGAAAAAACCACAAGAAAAACACAATTGCCGAACTTGAAATCGTCGAAATCTCGAAGCCTTAAATAGCGTTTTGAGGTGGCGCCACAGGCGTGAGTGATGTGTGTCTGCGTTTAAATTCTAATCATTTTCATATCTCACCTCTGCTAATGCATGTTGTAAATTTCATATTATTTGCGTGCTTCCGGCCAGCAGTGTATATATATATGTTTGTGTGTGTGTAGGGCAGTTTTGGTAAATTTGAGCACTAAGGTAATATATGGGCACATCTAGGCAAATACCCATATTATTCGTAATGGTTTTGAGTTTGGGCATTCATACTGCGGCGTTGGCAGGCCCAAGCGTTATGATGATGTCAACTATTGAACAATGTCACTAGAGCAAATATGGACACTACCAAAATTTTTGATGAAGTAATGCTTTCCAACCCTACTCCTAGGCCATCCTCTCATCCTACATTTTCTTGAGTTCATCTAACTTCCACAAACCTCTTCCTTATAATAACTTAGTCCAAATTACAGCAGCACATAGCTCATCTATTTTCACTACTGAATTCTCTCAATCAGCAGTTTCATTTTTGGAGGAACTGTGTCCAATTCTAACACTGAAAACAACCTGTGGGAATTACGGAAGATGTAAGAATGTTGCAAGAGAGCTGACAAGTGCAGAAGATCTGGCTCCTATGAAGAATAAAATTGTCGATAGAGGTTGTATAGATGGTGTAAGGACAAAACTCAGAGCAACAGAAAGTGCCAGCAAACACAATGCATCCTGCATTTCTAGTGTTTGTGGTGATAACTATTGTGATGAAAAGCATGGACAGGAATTGGTACAATGTTGTGGCTGTTATATTCCTTAAATCCCGAATTCCATGGTCAGTAAGACGATTATATTAGGTTAGGGGAAAAGAAATCCATTATTTTTACGAGAACTTCAAAACTTTATTTAACATGTTTCGGACTACCAATTTTGGTCAAATATGAACCATTTTGTTCTATAATCTGTTGCCATTTTAAAGGTAGTTTCACAATGCCTCTCTCATATAAGTCTTGGTCCCTATCGACGAAAGACTCTGGTAATCAGTTTTCACAATCTTCTCTTGATGTCAATTTCTTATCACCAAGGAAGTTTTGAAATGCAAAAAAAAAAACATGGTAATCATTTGGTGCCAGGTTCGGACTATATGGTGGATGCATCAAAATTTCCTAACCAAGCTCCCGGAGTTTCTGAGAGTTTCTATAGATGAGTGTGGCCTGTGGTGTTGTCCTGATGGAACACAGCACCTCTCCTTTTTGGCTAATTCTTGCCGTTTCTGGTCAATTGCTATCTAAAACGGTCCAATGGTTGACAGTAGAGATCCAAATTTAGTGTTTTTCTTGCATTTCAAAACTTCCTTGGTGATAAGAAATTGATATCAAGAGAAGCTTGTGAAAACCGATTACCAGAGTTTTTCGCCAATAGGGACCATGACTTATATGAGAGAAGCATTATAAAACTACCTTTAAAATGGCAACAGATTATAGAACAAAATGGTGCATATTTGACCAAAATTGGTTATCCGAAATATGTTAAATAAAGTTTTGAAGTTCAAGTAAAAATGATGTATTTCTTTTCCCCAACCTAATATTTCCATTATATCTTTATATCATTTCAATAACTCTGTCCATCTTCTTGGCATTTTTGTTTATTGGACGACACACGTGAAGACATGCTAACAGCAAAGAACATTACATACACTCTGACTCTACAAGCCACACAGAGTACACATCTCTCGGATGACTTGCAGCGCCATCTATATAATATCTAGTTTACAACAGTGGCTCTTGTTCATCCTGGTTCCATGAGGAATGTGTCGTGTTAGAGGGTGACTCTTACTGTTATGAGTGAAGTGTATGATACAAGGGCAAATTCACATTAAACGTTTTTCTTCGAGTTTGTAATAATTTGTTTTAATTTAATAGCTCATCTGATTTTTTCACACATTAATTATTTTTAATTTATAGATAAAAACTTGGACACACAACTTGTTGAATAACAAAGGTTTAAATTTACTTCTTTTCGTTTGACAAACATGTAATTTGTGTAAAAATGCATTTCCGTTTGGAAAAGGTGAATGTAGAGATGACAGTTTCTCTTATCTTTTTTAATATGCTTTTATAAGTTTCACTTGTATGTAACGGAATCTTAGAACTCAATTTTTAGCCACTTTAAAAGATCGAATTAATTCGAAATTTTGCACACTTGTCAAGGACCGATGACAATACAATAATTTCATAATTTTGTTCCATTGACCTTTTCAGGATTGCCAGGAATAACGATAATAAGATTTGGCAACAACTTCATACACCACTTCCAGATATGGCGACTTATTGCATATACAATTTTCAAATTTGGCGACTAATTCCATATACGATTTCCAGATTTAGCGACTAAAAGAATAAGATGTAACCACAAAAGCGAGTGTTTTAAATTTATAGCTAATTTTATGCAAGTGTAAAATACACTTGTCCTTAATACAAACAAGACAAACAAAAAAAGTGTTCTTTATGTGAGAAAGTGGTGTGTGTGTGTGTGTGTTAGCAATTTCTAACCATAATATAAACATTTTTCTGAAAATGAAAATAAAAAAAAGGCTCGTGCATGTGAAAAAAAATAATTTATCTTCTAACTGCTAAATATTTTTATTTTATTTTTATAAAGTGATACGTTTAGAAGTGATGATACGAATGAACATAAAAGCAAACCGTTTAAAAGGGGATAATACGATTGACACTTAATATTATCATGTTTTTATTAATTCACTTTCTTGAATGTCTGTCTGGGCGGAATTTTGTAATTGATTTTAAACTGTGTGACTTCCGATGAGTTGCAGACTTGAAATTTGGACCATAGCTCAGAAGTGGATGGCAATGCATGAAAATGTGGAAAAAAACACATAAACGAAAAGGAGGAATTTTTTACTTTTTAGTCCGTCATAAAAACATGGTACATTAAAGTTTTTTGAATTCGAGCATTTTCTTCTAACACACTTTTATTTGTTTTTTTTTCTGTCCTATAGAGACGGAATCTAATATAACGATACGGGACTCATCCGAGGCCCCGTGAACGGAGAGAAAAAATACGCTTCAGATCCTTTAATTAATATCCACTGCAGAGCAAGACTAATTCCAGCAGCCACGTAATTCCGGCTCCAAATATCAAACTCAAGTATAAATTCAACAATGAATAAATGATAGCTTAAAAAACTAAAAAAAACACACTTTTATTTTAGATCGAACTAAAAAATGAAAAATAAATTATAGTTTAAAAAAAACTAAAAAACACGCTTTTATACTGAATTGAACTAAAAAATAAAAATAATAATTCTTTATCTAAGAATAAAATGATGAACGAGAAAATTAATGTCATTGGGGTAAAAGCGTGGGGTGCTTTGTACTACATTTTTACACTAACTCAGCATTTCGGAATAGAAGTTAGAAACTATAACAATTGATATATTTATAAAACACCCCACGTTCTTACCCCCAATGACATTAATTTTCTCGTTCATCATTTTATTCTTATATTAAGAATTATTTTTTTGCTTTTTAGTTCAATTCAGTATAAAAGCGTGTTTTTTAGTTTTTTTAAAACTATAATTTATTTATAATAACTATAATAACTATATAAACTATAATTTGTCTATATTTCCGGAAATTGTGCCCATATTCCGTAACGTTTTAGTCAAATATGGGCGATTGCAAAATTTATTTTGGATCTTTTTTATACACATATCAACAACATTTAGATGTTTGTTCATGCACCATTACAAAGAGACCCTACTCTTAAGTTTGAAATATCTTAATTTCGAAAAAATGGAAAATGTTTTAGTGTAATATATTTTCAATTAAGTTTTTTGGTGCCCATATTTGATAAGTTTACCCTATATTTATGTGTGTAAGTGTGGTCGTAGAATTAGTAAAAAGAAATTAAGAAGAATATTTATTGGCTTCATTTTATTACGTTAAATTCTTGTCAGTATGATTGTTTGCTACACTGTTTTATCTTGTGCGTACATGTAAGTTATACATTTGTAACTGGAAAGATTCTGGAGAACGAAGAATGCTTTAAAGGAGGAATATGTGGAACAAAAAAAAAGTCAGGTGCTCCTCTTCTAAAACGAATACGAAAAGCTCATAATAATAACCCTTTAAGACCAGAAATATTTTTATCTTCAAATATTAAATTATTCTGGTTATTAGCACTGTATTGCCCCAAGGACACAGGAAAAAATAATTTAAAAAAATTCTCGCTCCACTCCTGGAACGTAGACGATACCACCACAATTGTGCGGGTTGGGTTTTACTTGTAAAAACGCGGTCATCTGTAAAATTTTACGTATTACGCCTTTTTTAGCTCTAAGTCGATAAAAGAAACAATCTTAATTCAACTAAAATCGTGATTGATGTACGATTAATTCTTTTATTGACTCATTATTTATTTACAATAAAAATATTCAAAGTATGTTTTTTTTTTGCATTTTTTTCCAACATATTTTTGAACTGCTTTTCTAGGTTTTAAACCTGCACTTGGAGACCTTGAAATGTCATCAAAACATCAAAAATGGCTATACATGTCATGCCTTTTATCCTGGAATGATCTTCTAGTAGGCGAATTATGACACTTCTATCTTTTTACGGGAGGAATTGCAACACTGTCATCTTCATCATCAGTCAAAATACTTTTGTTAGTAGGTGGAGAGGCTGCTACTTCAACTATTTCTAACTGAAATTTTAAGAGATCCATTTTGATTTTTGGAGGAATTTTATTTGACACTGTATTTTGTTAGCATAGCTGTAGCAAAAATTTGCTACAGCTAAAACAATGGAATGAATGCATTCAAGAGACTTTGATGGTAAAAAATGATCCATAAAATTGTCTTTCCATTGCAAACATTTCCATGCTTTTCTTCATCGCTCCCATCTGAACTTGATTCTCTTTCTAATATACGTGATTCATATGTTTTGTTCGCAGCATAGTCATTATGCGAGAGATCACTAAGCTCAGAATCAAATTTATTCACCAGTTACAAATTTCTTCTTGTGTGAGAATTCTTTTCCTTTTGGACACCTGAAAAAGTTTTCGGCTGAAGCTTAGCACAGTATTCCATGAAAAATAATAAAATGTATCAGGAAATTTTTGTATTTTAGAAAAAATTAAATTTTTAAACCGACCTGACCAACTTTCACCGGAAAACCCAGATTTTATTATTTGGGGGGGGGGGAGGAAGAGATATGGATGCAGATCAGTAGCGCACACAGGAGTTTTTCAAGGGAGGGGGTGCCACAAGGTCGAAAATCCACTATTATTGTACCATACTCCAACATATTCTTTCGATTTTGTCGATTTTCGGGAACAAAAAATAGTAAAAGATTGTTTCATGAATGAATAATTAGCATTAATTAATAAAATAATTATTAACAACAAATACTTAATTACATTTTACGTACTACATTCATAAGATTATAATCAATCAAAAAAATCAAGAGCTTTGGGGGGCCGGACACGAGGACCCTCCCTTTGTGTGCGCCACTGCTGCAGATATCTGTGAGAGGATTAAAACGCCATACCCCTCAACAAACGTATGAAAAAGAAAATTAATTGCAAAAAAGAACGAGGGGAAAAAAAAGGGACTCATCCATGGCAACCCCCAAGAAAAATATGGTGTTAATTATATAACTATATATTTAATTTTTATGTAGGCTTCCATCAAAATTATTGAAAAATAAAAGAAAACTCACATGGCAAGTACTTACCTTGACAGCTGCAGTGACTCAAGTAATGCCCAACCCGCACGATCGTGAGGGTAACGAAATCCCGAGTCCTACAAATAACGTTAATAGAGTATGATTAATATTTTTACTGTTTAACAATTATTTAAACATTAAGACAAAAATGTGTATCTAACCAATTAGAAAAATATTGATAATTATCTTTTTATGACAGATAAAAAGAAGACGTATTTGCGTTCTATTTGAAAACAAAGCTAGATTTGCCAGCTGAAAGTAAAACATGAACTACAATAACCGTCTGTTTATAAAAAGTAATACTTTACACTTTCTGCAAACTCGCTCAATCGTTGGATTTGGGCTTTTCCTACATATGACTATTCTAGAAGAAAACACGTATAAGAATATCTAACCCCCATGATCATGCGGATTGGGCCTTAAAGGGATTCAGCAATCCTAATCCCCAAAAATAGAGGATTGAGTGTTTATTAGCGTCACACAACAAAGCAACACGTAAAACAGACCTCGTAATTTTAAACCAGGGGTGGCCAACCCGCGGCACGCGTGCCACAGTATGACACGGCGGAGTTGTAATAGTGGCACGCGAAGATTTATTGAAATAAAAAAAAAATTATTTCACAATTTGATTGAAATGCGGTTATTTCAGACCCTCTCCCTCATAATTTGGATCAGCATGTTTCTGAATAAATATTTTCTCTATTATGAACACACACATAAAAACAAATTATCTCTCTCAAAACTAGCCGATATGCACGAAAAACAACTTAATTTTGTTAGCATCTTCAAGATCTATTTCTAATATACATGATTGAGGGGGGGGGGAGTACGATTTCGAAAGCCTCATTAGGTAAGTACTGACGGCTTATAATAATTATTGAGAATCAAATGTTTTGAATTACTTATTTTTATTTTATGCCTAACTAAACTGATTGAATCTGTAGAAAGTTATTAACAATGGAACCCAAGTAGTATATAGTCTTTATTATTATATTTTTTAAAATTTAAACTACATAGGCTTGCATTAAAAATGTGTTATTTGCGTTAAAATCCCATAATAAGCTTGTAAGTAACAATTTTTTTCACCTTTTTTTGTTTAAGATTTGAAAAAGTTGGAAGGGGCACGAATTACTATTTATTTGTAGATCCGCTGTAGGTACAAACATTAATTCATCAAAAAAGAATTCATCACACCAGGAACAAAAGTACTTAATTCATCTTTAGTGGCTAAAGATTTTACGTTTTAGAAGCCACACAGCACACACAATTAAAACCAATATAAAAATACACTACTATCAAACATTAAAATATTTACAATAAGCCATTTTGTATCTGAAGCTACAGGTTGTAGCCGCCATCGCTTCCTCCGCTATTCTGGTTCTTCCTCTTCTTTTTCTATTCCGATGGCAACGCCACCTATATAGTTTTGTTTTTGTCCGGCGAGTCTTACAGCACGCATATTTTTTTCCATCAGATAGTGGCACTCTTCCCAAAAAGGTTGACCAACCCTGTGTTTTAAACCATGGACAAGTGACGAGGATCCCATCTCCTCCCCAAACTTCCACACGAAGTCACGGGAGGATTTTGAGTGTCAGCAGATTTAACGTACATCAGCCCCTCTGCACTGAGGGTCTTCAGTTGCACTGGGTTCGAACTCAAGACATGTGGGCACAATTTGGAACGCCTTAAGGCATGGGTCAACTGGGCCCGGGGCCTCGTCTCGTTCTCGACTCGACCTCAATAAAATCAGGATTCAAATATGATTTTAATAGTCGAATGCTGCTCCCGGATATATTATTCGAAAAACAGGGAATTTCAAACTAACTTTGTGACGGATCTATCCGCGACTATACTAATATCTTGGGGATTCTTCTGGGGAAAAATATTTTATCTCAACCAACTTTCGCCGAGTAAGAAAGCGTGATTATGGAAATGAAGTATATTATATAAATTCTGTTTTCGCGAGTTTGAGGAGTTGGCAAGGTGGAGTTAGCAAAGAGTTTGCTAGTTAGTTTGTTAGTTGAAGATTGAAGGATCGTGGAATTATTAGGAGATTTGGGAGTTTATCCAGGAACACGGATTACGGAGAGTGGATCCGCCGACATTAATTAAATACAGATAAAGATCTCCTACAAGATTCAAGTGTAGGATCCACTGCATAAAAAGTACAAGTATCGTGAGCCTTGATTAATTAGAAGTTAGCTTATTAGTGTGCGACGTAGTTTATATTGAGCGTATTTAAGGTATCGTAGATTCAGTTGAGGATCTGTAGTAGTATCCCCGTGTTATTGAATCTCATCTCCGCACTCTACTATTTGATTATTTATCTTAATTAGATTGTTATTATGTCAGATTCATATTCTGGTAACAATAAATTAATTAGATTGAAATCATGTCTCTTGATTATTCTGTTTCTCTCACACACCTAGCCGGGTCTACGGGTTGACAGGGGTTTCAGATGTAAGCAGGAACCGTCCGGTATTACAACTTGATGCCAACTAGCAACAGTGGCAAGACTTCATTACTGTGTGATGACCATCGGCTATGTCTAGGCCTAAGCCAAGCCTACATACATTATCACTACTCATTTAGTAGAAAAGCGAGAGTCGGTTTGTGCCTTGGTTTTTGACATTGTGACTCACAAAAGTTTATTTGTTACGAGTTGCTACCATTTGCTCAAGTATTTTACAACGTATTCTATGTGCTGTCTACTTTTAAGTGTTCCAAGTGCCCTACTTTTCTGAGGGAGCCCAGCGCCTCAAGAAGTCTTAAGTCTTCCATGGGCACAAGTCCGTGGTCATGACCACTAGGCTACCATGACCTTCCAAAAATCGAAGGGAACAGTACTTATAATGCCTGTCGGTTCCTGATTGCCTCTGAAATCCCTTGTCTACCCGCAAACCCGGCTAGGTGTGTGGGAGAAACTGAATGATCAATAGACATGATTTCAATCTAATTAATTTATTGTTACCAAAATATCAATCAGACACAATAACAATCTAATTAAGATAGGCGATCAAATAGTCGAGCGAGGAGGCGAGATTCACTAACACTGGGATAATACTACGGACCCTCAACTGAATCTACGATAGCTTAAGTACGCTCAATATAAACTACGTCGCACACTAATAAGCTAACTTCTAATTAAACAAGCTCACGATGCCTGTACTTTTTATGCAGTGGATCCTACACTTGAATCTTGCAGGAGATCTTTATCTGTACTTAATCAATGTAGTCGGATCCTCTTTCTGTAATCCGTGTTCTTGGACAACTCCAAGACCTCTTAATAATTCCACTATCCTTCAACTAACAAACTAGCTCGCAAACTCTTTGCTAACTCCTACTTGCCAACCCTCAAACTCGCGAAACCAGAATTTATATAATATACTTCATTTACATAACCACGCTTTCTTGGTCGGCGAAAGTTGGTTGAATTAAAAATATTTTTCCCCAGAAGAGTCCTCAAGGTATTAATATAGTCGCGGATAGATCCGTCACAAGCTAAGATAATAAAGTTAAATAATTTTGGGTGGATATAAACGTCTTAAGCCAGGCAGCATTTAGCTTAACTTTAGAATTTACTTTTCATTGTTTTCTTCAGAAAATTTGAAAAGCTTCAGGAATTATTTATAAAATACAACTTTTTATTATACAACCTTATTTAAAAAAAAATACCTAACAATAACGCTAAAATAATCAATCAAATTTATCACATATTTCTTTTATTACGCATTAAACATTCAAATTACAAGACATCATTGTTTTAAGTACTGTGAATTAAAAATTCAAAACACTATTCCAGCTATGGAGACTAAAATTTTAAGGCAGTGCAGAGCAATCAGGCTAATAAGACACCCAGCAACAAGTTGTTACCTCTTGTTTACACTGTGTCGCAACTGTGAATCCAACCGCCAGCGAGAAAAACGAAACTCGCCGTTCGATAAAAACTTTCTATTCCTCCCAGACGCGGCGAAAATAAAAGGGTTCTCCGCTAACTTCCTCTTGGGGAGGACTGGGGGGGAAAGAAAATAGAATGATTCTTGCTATAAAAGGACGGGTGAAAGCAACCCAAAAAAGAGTGAAGAAGAAAAAGAAAAGGAATTACGGCCAAGCCGGAGAGAAACAGAAAGAGAGAAGGGGAAAAAAAGCAAGCGTAAATTGTCCGGATTTCAGGTTTTGAAGGAAAGTCTGACTGTCTGTCAGAGCTCTGTTTCCCCTATCCACCTTCAAACGCCGCAAAGAAAATATAGCGCTTTCTGCGTTTTTTTTTTCTTATACACCTCCCTTCCCCTCCCCTCCCGCTAAAGAAAGCGTTAGGAGAGTAAACCTTATGTTTGAGGAGTGTCCACAGACCAGTAATTGTTGGACGAATGCGCATGCTCTAAGTCCACGAATGCTGCTGTCTGTGTAAACGAAACCGAAAGCAAACCCTTCGCGTTTTGTTTCGACGCTCATCGGAAGCAATTTCTCTTACTTTCTTTTTATGATTTTGCTTAAGAATATTTATAATTATGAAAAAGTTCTTTTATTTTTGTTTATGAAAACAAAATTATAATCTGTGGGCTCATTTGTGAATGCCAAAATATAAATGATGAATTTAGAAATATAAAGAGCCAAAATTCGATTCGAATTAACATGATTTTTAAAAAGCAGATTTCCAAACTTTCTGTACCCATGGACCCTTTTTATACATTAAAAAAAAATTTATCCTTGAGCCTCCAAGTGAAATAATTTTATTTCAATGCCTGATGTAGAAAAATTACAAATTTAGCTATGATGCACTGAAAACGATTAAGAAAAATGATATTGATGAATACTGTACAACAGGGGACCCCAATCCCCGGGCCGGTACCGGTTCGAGGATCAAACGTTACCGGGCCGCCAAGGAACATAAAATTGCTTCCATTTTATTGACTGTGACGTATTTCTCTCGTGTTTGTGTGATTTTCCATGGAAATCCTTTTACATTCATTTTTGGTGTATCTGTATTTTATTCTGAAGGCATACGTAAATACAATTAAATTAAAGTATTAAATCAAAACAATCTACAATATAAACAATTAACGTCCCACCCTCAGCGGGGCCGCGATAAAATTATCAAACGGCGACCGTTACATGCGATAGAAAGGTTGGGGACATTGCTATATAAAACTGTATTATAAATTAATTTTAACAAAGTGTAATTGTGATTAGTAAATTTATGTACAAGATATAAATTATATAAGTATTTAAAATTTACGCAACGTCCTTTAACAATTAACAATGCAAAGAATAACACCGTTTTCTGTTCAAAATAAAAGAAAATTTGTTACATTCACATCTTGAAATCATGTATAGAACTAAACTAAACTCTTGTCCAGATACATAATTCTTTAATACAGCCATATTTTTCACAAGTTATTGCATGTAGAGGCTAGATTTCGATCCAATGAAGCCTGCATAATGGTCGGCCCGACTTCTGCTGTGCAACGCTTGCCATACAACACGTTTTTTATATACCTCTCTCTCTCTCTATTTATAATAATTTAATTTCTTAAGAACTTTTAAGAATTATTACTACTTTATTTAACTTTCATAATAATGGAAATGACTCAGAAATACTTAACTGCATATTTGAAGTGGTATGCATCCAGCAGGACAGAACCCGTGTCCTTCGGATCTGAAACCGAGTAATTTAACCACTAGACCAAAATGATCACTTCAGTCCGGTGGCTGGTTTTTACTGTGGCTTACATAGATGATACCGCTACACACTTCCCCACGAGTGAGTCGGTGGATAGGTGAACGAACGATGTAGTTGTTACGTCGAGCGTGTTGCGTAGCTGTTATTGGAGGAGTTGCATCAAGCGAATATGACGAGTTTGCTGCGTCAAGTGAATCTAGCGAGTTTGTTTTGCTGCGCCAAGTGAGTCTGGCCAGGTTTTTTTGTTGCTCTTTTTGCGGGTAGATGGCGTCATGACAGTTCAGAAGGTTGCCGTTTCTGAATTCAGCCAGGGTCACCAATGAAGTAGCATGTATCCAGCAGGACAGAAACCGCGATTTTAGGATCCGAAGCTGAGTAACTTAACCACTAGACCAAAATGATCACTTCAGTCCGGAGGCTGTTACTGGCTTACATAGATGATCGCGCTGCAGATTAAAACATTCGCTGACCTCTACCATTGTCCACATATTCCTAAATTAATTTTAATTTACCACGTAC
Source organism: Trichonephila clavata (assembly GCA_019973975.1). Taxonomy (NCBI): domain Eukaryota; kingdom Metazoa; phylum Arthropoda; class Arachnida; order Araneae; family Nephilidae; genus Trichonephila; species Trichonephila clavata. The sequence goes on from BMAO01017480.1 coordinate 35,085, forward strand.
ATCTCAACAGTCGCAGAATTCCCCAGGGTCCGTAGGAATTATAACATGCAGCATTTTCTAAATAAACCTAGTATGCCTAACATTTTTAAAAAGCTTTTGTCCCGAAATCTCCATTTACTGTACACCAGCTCATATAATAAATTTCTAAACTAGGAAGGTAAATAAATGTGACCAGCTAGGTTTTGAAAGTGAGGAGATACATTTATACAGTGCCGCACACAAAAATGTTTCAAGGGGGGGGGGTCCAGGGTTGAAAGTCCACCATTCTCGTATCATACCTCAATACGTCGTCAAACATGTTATTTTAATTTATCGATTTTGTAAGCAAAAAAAAAAAAAAAAACAGTAAAAAGTAAATTATTGAATTCATAATTGGGATTGTTAGTAAAATAAGTTGGTAATGACAAGTACTTAATTAAATTTTACGTACTATATACAAAGGACTATCATCAATCGAAAATAAATCAAGGGCAAAGGGTTCAGGACCTGTGGACCCCCCCCCCGTATGTGCGCCACTAGTATATATTACTATATACATAGGATTATATCAAGGGTGATAGGGGGTACGAAACCGGGGACGCCTCCCTTGTGTGTGAGCGCCACTGCACTTACATATATATATTGAGGAAATGCAAGAATGACAATTTTAACTATAACAAACGTACAACAATGCTAACAAAACAGAAACCTCAACAAACTGCTGATATTTTTTAATGGAAATAATTTAAATCCACTTGAAAGTGTTAGCCTTTATGGAATCACGAAAGAAAAATTCTTTTTCTTTAGGAAGGTTTGTGATAATTGAATTCAAATATTACAATTGCAGCAGTTTTCAGTACAGTTCCATTCTATCACAATTTCCAACAACAGTTAATATATTTTTTTATTTTCATAAAACCAAGCATGGTCATTCTTGAAAACATTCACGGTTATATTGCATTCTGTACACTTTCTTAAAATTGAAGATTTCAGGGTCTTCAAGATAAATTTCATATTAAAAAAAAAAGGGACTAATGTTAAAGTTTTGCCACAGTTTGTTGTAATAACAATTTTAAAATTCATGCAGATTTTTAAAAGAAAAAAAATCTATTCTCAACCATTTATTTAACGGCAGTTTTATAGGAATAGAACCATTATTTAAGGTTTACAAATGTTCTGTTTTGTGAATGTTTCAGAATTAATATTTGTTATACGTATGACATATTAATTTTATGTAAAGGATAGGTAGTCAGTAAACACTTTTTAGAGAGATGTTGCGGCAAAACCTTTCACACACACAGAGAGAGAGAGAGAGAGGAGTAATCGACTGGATAAATTAACTTCGATATATTTTTATTACTTAGCTTCGGTTTTAGCTAAATACTCCATGAATTTTCCCGAAAGAAAAACAAATAAATAAAAAAGGAGAAGTGACAAAAGAGAAATGCATAATGCCTATAGTGACTGAAAAAACTTGGATTATTCTATAGGGAAAAAAATTGAACATTTTATTGATATACTATTTTATTACTATATGATTCTTTACGTGTTATCAACACCGCAAAGATTATAAATTCTCAATTAATTAAAGGATTTCAGAAATTCAGGAGTTCGGTTGAGAGAAAACAATGGGTCCTATATCCTTATTGGATCTCGTATCTTTCCATTGCTTTTAATTAAATATTATAGGTTGCTTTTTGTAAATGTAGTATCTGTTACTAAGAATACTTCATGTTAAATTTATCCTCGATGAAAATAACAATTTTCCTAATGATGTGTTTTTAAAAAAATAGAGCTTCGTTTTTTCTTGAATATATTAATAGTATTTAAGCGTTGTTTGAATATTGTATTGAAACAAAACCTAATTATTATAACAGACGATATTGATTTACTCAGATTTTTAAATTAAACAGAAAATAAAAAATCGTTAAAGAATTCAATAAAGAGTTTCAGAATGAAAAAATGCAGATTAAATTCAGTTTGCTTCTCTTTTAGCCTGCAGTTAAGTAAAAATTTTCCTTTAGTATAATATTAAAATTATTAATATTAAATTAATAAATTAATATAATTGAGAAAGAATAGAAAACTATGAAAAATCTTCAACTATTTTTAAATTTAACGAATTGCAAAAATGTTGCGTGAAATTAAAATAATGATTAATGGAATAAAAGAACTACAAAACACACAATACCTACTCTTACAATTTCAAAATCGTTTGTTCCTAAAAATACCAACTGAAGGGAAAAATAATAGTCAAGACAAGACAATCAAAACAAAATTAAAAGCTCGTAATTCTTTTAAAATTCTAAATGATTGATTCTAATTTAAGTCATTTAATTGCATTACCACTTATATATATTCTGCAATCTTGCACATCAGTTATAAAATATTAAATTCTTCATATGACTTTTATTTTACTGTAGTAACTTTTCAGGATAATTTTTAGGATAAATTTCCTAAACTTATGTTCGTACTGGGGAGAGCATACATACGGTGATAAACAAATATCTTTTTATCTATCTATATATATATAAATGGATATTTGTATATATGAAAACACTTCACACTCCAACACCGTTCGGCCGATCACTAAGAAAATTGGCATGCATATGTATTTTTAGCGCGTTTTTCGCGTAGTGGAACAAAAGCGCTATTAGGATGCAAATTTCGTCTACGTTCCATATTTTGTCGTACCTTTTTCTCAGCCAATAAGCAACCAATTGACCTCGGGTTTTCGGCATTTGGACGCATTTGTGCCCTAGAATCATATTTAAATTTTCCCAGTTTTCCCGAATTTTCCAACAAATTTTTCTGAATTTCGCTAGTTTATAACAAATTTTTCTCAAATTTTACCTTGTAAATTTATTGTTTGCAAAAAGTCACGTGAAAAACGCGCTAAAATTATTTGGATATGCCAATGATTGATATCTTGTTTGTATAGAAGTTTTTTGTGCTATCCTCTTTGTTGCAGCTCCCCACCAGGTGGCGCTAAAGCAAAGCAACTTCTGCACCTTTCAATCAATCGCCAAGTTGCCAACATGGTCGCCAAAAATGAGGCCAACTCGGCTCTATCAACAACTTTTCGTTATGTTTCTATTGAGAATCGCCATTATAATGTTAGAAAAGGCGTTGCTTGCGAATATTGTAATTTAAACATAAAATAAATACAACAGAAAGTAATATTAACGTATTACACATCCAGATATATATTATTTACACTATTTTAAGCCTTCATTACACAAAATTTATAATAATGTGTTACTCTTGCTGAGCAGAGCTTTTAGTTTTGGAAGGAGTTTTCAAAAATTAACCCCCAAGGAGTTAAGAGGCTTTATTAATAAAATAAAAAAACCTTTTTATCAGCTATTTGACCTTCAAACTAAAAATTTAACAAATATTGTTTTTTTTTTTTTTTTGTTCAGCTGAGATATGCAAAAAGCTTTTTTTGTTTAATTTGCAATTCACGTAAAATTAACTCATTAAAAATTTCTTTATCCTTCAATCTGTATTGTTTAATTTTTCAATTCACCCGTGTGAAGAACGGGTATACCAGCTAGTATGTATATAAACACATACACAAAAAGTGATTAGTTTTTATGTAAAATGTAAAGCATCTGATTTTTGGAAAAATTCTCAAAAGAGTTTTTGTGACAGGAAGTAATAACTAATCATCAGTGTTTTTATCGTACAATATTCGAAAAAATAATGCAAGAGAAAACTGATAAATGGGAGGGGGGAGGAGAATATTTTATTAATTGAGTAAAATAATCCTTGATGAATGCATATCCTTTCCAAGAAAGAATAAGAGAAATAAAATAATAAAAGTTTCATTAAGTCGGCCTGATGATGACCACGATGAAGATCAAATTCGAATAATATGCCATTTTTTGATAGCGTGGCATTTAGTAAATCTACTAGAACAAAAATGCAAAAAACTTTTTTTTCAGAGTAAATATGATATATTAAGGTAGAAATTACTTTATTTTCTAAGACGCGCGAAAACATTAAATATTACCTCCCTCCTTTCTTTTAAGATTTATCTCATTTTCAGTACGCACAGTGGTCATAATATATATATATATATATATATATATATATATATATATATATACCTCTCGGTTCATATATATATAAATTTTATTACATAATTATAATTTATTTTTTCGAAGACCTGAATTTGTGAAATATATTTTTGTATTCTTATATGATTTTCCATTTTTAAAAAATGCATATCAGGGTGACTGAATAATCAGCATGAATTTTTGAATACCATGATCACGATTTGTATATTTATATGAATTAACAATATATCTACTATTTATCAATTAAAATATAATATTTCACTGATATCCCTAGTTTAGAGATCGAATTAAATGATTCTTATTATTAAGACACGGCTAGCAATGAGTTAAAAATTGCTAAAATTTGGGCCAATAAAAAAAGAGAGGGATTTTGAAAAAGGATTTTTTACTGCCTAAAAATAGCATTAAACGTCAATTAATTTATAAGTTAGTAAAAACACTTTTATGTTATGTGACATAAATGACTGAAATTGACTAAAAAAAGAAATTAAAAAAAAAAACTCTTAATCACAAGGGCATTTAAGGCATGGGCCATCTGGGCCCAATGACTGGTTACGTTCTCGACCCCGTCTTAATAAGATCATGATCCGGATAATTTTAATGTGGTTAAATATTATTCCTGTACATATCCTCCGATAGACGGGTAATTTCAAACTGTATGTCAATTGGCAAAAGTGGTAAGACTGTATTATTACGTGATGACTGTTGTCCATGTCTAGACTTGGGCCTAATACCATAAACATTTATCCAACTCATTTAGTAGAAAAGAGGTCACTGATTGAGCCAGTTTGTGCCTAGGTTTTTGAGCACCTTCGTGCGCATTTATTTGGCAATGCATGCTGCATACTGTCTACTTTTAAAGATCTCAGGCAGGGCCTACTTTTGCATTGGAGCCTAGGGCCTCAAAGAGTCTTAAGGCGTTCCTGCTCCTATTTGACATACATTTTTCAAATTTAGTAGCGCAAATTACGCAATGTCTACAACATGCTTGTCTAAAGTGCGGTCCAAAAGCTTTTAAAATGCGGTCCAAATGCAAATTATGAAAATATTTCAATGTACACATTTTTATTAAAAAAATAAATGTATGCACAAAATATGCTGCATTAATTTTCGATTTAATTAAAGAGTTTTAAAAAAAGATTTCAAGTTTTTCGAAAAAACGAAGAGTATTTCAATATGTTTTCTACCCCGTTTTCTCCATAAATAAATAAATTAACTTCAAATCTTCAAATGGAAGGCATTGAACTGCGAAGTGACATTCAACTGAAAGAAAAATTTGGGAAAGTTTCTATACTGGAGTTTTATAAAGATTACCTACACTGCGCTCGATAAATATCCTCATTTTCACTCTTATGCTTTATTAATGTCTTCAGCTTTTGGCAGTACTTATATTTGTGAACAGTTATTTTCCAAGAATGGAGCATACAAAAAACAAAAATAGGTCAATGACAAACATCTTGAAAATGCATGAAGAATTGCAACTTCGTCTATTGAACCCGATATCAATTTGATTGTGTGTGTTCAACAAAAACGCAAATTCATTCATCTCATTAACTTGATTTTTTTCCATCTTAATGAAATCCAAACTAAATTAAATGAAACTTTTTAAAAATTTAAAGTAAATGCTCTATTGTTTTACAATTCGCCATTGTTGGATAGGACCATTTTCCGTGGTTGGAGACAGAGGCGGATTAAGCTAGTTGGAGGCCCCTGGCGGTAAAAGGTTTGGGGCCCCCTGGGCTAAAGTCGATAAATTTAAATAGTGAAAAAATTCGCTGACCTTAAATTTTCAAAATGAAATGTATAGCAAAAAAAAAAAAATTAACGGCTAAAAATAATTAAACTTTATTTTAAAGAATTAAAAAAAACCTTACTTTAAAAGCTTAAAATTTTGCTATACAAATTTACGTCTTGGTTTTTCTTGGGCAAATTCATCGATTATTTTTGCAGTATCTATTTGGTCCAAACCATCTTGTTCTATATATAATATGACCATGCTGTTCATTTTGTCTTCTCCCATACTACTTCTTAAATAATTTTTAACTCGCTTTAAAACCGAAAAAAATCTCTCACCTGATGCATTTGATATCGGTATAGTTAAAAATATTTTTAAAAGTATCTCTACATTAGGGAAAATCGAGACCATTTCTTTTGCAACTCGATAAATTTCTATTGGAGTGTTCATTGTATCTTTGTTTTCTTTTAAAAATAGCAAAAACTGTTCCAATTCATCGTCAAAATTAAACGATTCAATATCGTCTTTGTAAATATCCTTTAATTTTTGTACAGCTTTCTTCTTAATTTTAGGTAACATCTCGTCAAAAAATACAAAAAAGTGTTCTATAACGTTTTTATATATTCCAGCTCTTCGGAATAGTTCTGCACTTGTTCTATCACATATGACAGAATGACTTGACCAAGAAATTTTCCCTATTTTCAAATTCATGACCTTCTTTATAGTTTCACCGAAAATAATTTTTCTCTTTCGCTGCCTGCAAGCTTGTCCAACTTCCTTTTCAAATGAGAGGCCTGTAAAGCAGTTGCTTCTTGTTCTTTTCCAAATTCATCCCTGAAATTTTGTATATAATTTTCTAAAGATTTCAGTAGATTGGTTCCTTTTCATAGCTCACACCCAATTAATTGTAATGTTTTTCTAGTAGCATTCACCCTCTGGAGTATGGTATCCCAAATCACGGTCATTAGGGAAGTTTCACATGCTTCCCCATCTATTTCAAAAGAGAAGTTGCCTCCAGTATTGTGATCTTCTCCTCATTTGTATCACGGATTTCAGCCCGGGCCTCTTCTATGTGTATATAACCAAGTCTTATAGCTCGTATTGCATCTGCTCTTGCTGACTATCGTGTATCTGAAACTTTTTTCACAGATATTGCATGTTTACTCCTTTACAGGTTTTTATTTAAAATTCGCCAGCAGGAAAAAAAATGAATAATTTCTGTACAAGCATAAAATATTTAATTGCATCGCTACAACTTTCTACTGCTAAATTTAAAGAATGAATGGCACAAGGAATTCAAACTGCGCTTGAACTGTGTTCTTTAATATGTGCCTGTAGACCTGAGTACCACCCGGACATATTAGACGCATTATCAAATGATTGCCAACCCCCCTTTGCAATTTTTAATATCCAGTCCAAATTTAGCTAAAATTTCTAAAGCATTTAAATTTTTTTTCCAAACTCTCATAAAATTACATTTAATCTTTTTTCAAATTTTCTGTGATAGAGTTATGAAATTTCTGATTTAATACACACATATTTTGTTTAATTCGTTTATTCTTTACAGAAATAATAGTTTAATTTCTAGAACAAAACGTAGCTTAGCTTCCTGATTACTTATAATCAAAATTATTAAGATATCTCAACCAAAAGTAAGCTTTCAAAAATTCTAAGGTTTTCTTTTAAAAAACCGTGGGATTTCTTGGAAAAACAATTATAATACTCTTGATTTTTGTAAAGTTTCCTTTTAAAGTTTCTCAATATAAGTTAATAAAACATTAACTGAATACAAATGTTTTTTACACATTCTAGTTTAGTATTATTACTATACTTGTTTGTTTTTTCAAAAATCTTAATACTTTGTGACTAAACAGAACAATAAAACATTTCCAAAATAATTTGAAATTTCTGAGATAACTCAAAACTATTTCACAAACGCCACAATATCACAAAAGAAATCTACAATTTTTCAACTAAATTTATATCTTAATTACATTAAAAGTTCCCTTTCTCAAAATTAAACAATCTTACTACATATTGAATAACTTTTCACATTTCTATTTTGTTTGAAAAAAATCACTTATCTACTTTATAAATTGTGTTTATCATATTTTTATTTCTGTAATACATTTTGCTACCATTTTAAATAGTTTTAAACTAGGAGTAATTAAAAAATAGTACCTATATTTTTCAACATTTATGATTGTTCTGTAAAAATAAAAATTTCATTAAATGCTTTTTATAAATAATTTCTGCTATTGTTTTGGCATTGTTGCCTTTTTTAAAGATTTTAAATATAGTTATAGATGAATTTTGATTAACTTTATTAGAGCTTTGATTAACTTTATTAATAATTTAAAGAAATTATGCATTTTAAAGTAATTATGCGACTTTTATGTATTTTTATAATTAGTTATATACATTTAATTATTAGATTGCATTGAATATCCTTTCAAATTGTCTGGACAAAAGATCTTAATCAAAAAAGTATCGCCAGCAAATCACTCTTGAAATGGCAATAAATATAAAAAGAAAAAAAGAATTTGTTCTGTTCAAATTTAATCTTACAAAACAATGGTTCTCTTGGCAGTTTTAAAGTATAGTAGAAAAATTATGTTTATTTCACGTCACCAATATAAAGAAAGAAAAGGGTATTTTTAAGCAAACTTAATATACTTTCTTTCTTTGAAAATTCTTTTAACAGTTTGAAACAATTTTAATTAAATATTTAGAAATTATAGATTGGCTCATATATTACTAAACAAAATTATCGTAATACGTTAGGATTACAAACGAAAAATCAACACAATAAATATAATAACGTTTTTATTTCAATTTCGATTTATTGTTAGGATTCTTTTAAGTATGGTAAATAATTAATGGATGTACTCAAAATCTCATTAATGTTTTGTATTTTAAATGAACTACTGTCGCTTTTTATAACTGACTCAAGAAATTATTTTTATATGAGAGGCAAATAATATTTTTTCATTTGAATAACAATGCCAATCTCAAATGTTTTAAAATTCAAGCTACGAAAACACATTTAAATATCTTAATCATCATGAAAATATTCTATGAAACTCATGACAGTTATTTATATTTATGTGTGTAAAACGAAAAATAAATAAATAAATAAAATAGTAATGACACGCAAATGCGACAAAATATTTTTTTTCACTTTATTTTACGTAATGATTAAAATACCTACGCATTAAATCTTAAAAATCAAAAAAGAATTTGAAAATGAAAATATAGTTACCTTTTTTTGTTGTTTAAACACGGTTCTCCGATTTGTCTGTATAAGCACAAGAAGCTAAAAGAAATTAGTTCAAAAGTCAAATTGACACAAAATTTTCTCAGTTTTCTTCGAAAAGGGGTCTTTTTCTCAGGGTCATTCTGTCCCATTCCTTTCATTCGTCCTTAAGCCAGTCATAAATCTTGATCGTGCTTTTCCCGATCCTGTTTTTGTCCAATGTGCCGAAATTCTTCTCTATACCGCGCCCCCTCTCCCTTCCCCCAGAGGACCAACGTTGAGAACTCATTGATACTCCTTAAAAAAATAATTATCTATAGACTTGGAGGGTGACGGAAGACTTCTGGCGTTTATGGTCCTATCTTTTCTCGAAACGGGTAGCAGTTATCAAGCTCTTGCTCACCATAAATGCACATCCAGTCTTTTGGTTGTTACAGAAATAAAAGAGAACCGGTATAAATAAAATATAATATTCTCTTTCACTGGACCATCTCTGAAAAAAATTCCAACTAAGTGCCAAGCCTTCCTGTAGCTTCTTAGTGCGACGTATATTACCGTCAATCAATCAATAGACGAAGGGGCTATTGTCATTTACAGGCAAATAACATTCTGAATGGATTTCTTCCATCCTAAGTGTTATCTGTATTTCACTTCAAACGATCTTTCTGTCGATCCGCTTTGAATGAGAAGTTTTTCCTACATTCAAAGATCACACCATTCCTTGTCTTCTTATTATTTTGAGTAATTTTACCAGCTTTTAAACTTTTCTTATTGCGTTTCCTGAGATTCAGAATTCACACGGAAAACTTATATCATTTTAAGCCAGTGACATACTATTTTATAAACGTAAAATTCAATAGGTGGTAAAATGTTATCAATGGTAAAAAACCAATGATAACATTTTACGACTTTTTGCTTTCACATGAAAGGGGCCCCTGTAGCTAGGAGCTTTTATTTTCAATGATGTAATATCGCCAGATGATATGTATAAATTATATCAATGTAATGTGTGTTTTTTTTATCTCAGAAAGTATTTTGCTTTACTTCGTGTCAGTAAACTAATTTTTTTAAATCTTCTATTTTCCATATGCTCGCGGCCCCTTCGTAGGGTTATCAACCCCCCCCCCTCGGGGGGAGGTGTGCCCCACAGTTTGAGAAACGCTGCTCTATAGTTTTTTCGAAGAATTACTTTCATCTATTTCACTATTTGATTCATTCATCAATTTAGAGAAATTTCAATCTCACTTAAATATTTCGCTATTTCTGTCATGCTGACTGAAATAAAACTGATGCTAAATTTGCAAAATACTTCAATACTTCAATACTCGTTAGGAGGAGTAGGCAATTGCCTATGGGCCCCGTGCTTTTTAGGGGCCCACAAAAGCGTGTTCTGTTTTGTGTTAGAGCTCCAGAAACAGGCTAAGGGGCCCCGAGAACTCGACTGCCTAGGGGCCTCCATGTCGTGTTTAATCCGACACTGCTTCGATATCTTTCCCCACATTCTTAAAATATAAACACAAAAATCCAGATAACAATAAATTACGAACCTTCAAATACTAAATTCTTTCGAAATAACTAAACATTGGCAGTTGTTTATAGTCTGAGATCTGGGATCATTATTTTAATATAAGAATTCCGGGATCAACTTTTTAAAAACTTGGAACCGAAAACATATATTAAAGATCAAAGTTCCGGAAAACATTTTTAAAAAAACGGATTTCAACCGCAATTACATGCAATATATGAGGGCAACACTAATTGTTATACGATTCAAATCGTGGGTAATCATTGAGTTTGCAATATCAGTACAAGATTTTTTTTGTTGCACGTTGAACTTATAACTGAAGTCTATCAGCTTGGGGCCCCTGCTGTGCTCTGGGCCCCTGGCGGCCGCCAGGTCCGCCTCTGGTCTACAACGTACGTAACATCATGCCATCGGAATTTAGATCTTGGTTTGTATGTAAGAACCAAAGTTGGGTAAATGAGAATCTCCCTAAGGCAGTGAGAAAACCAAATATAGAGAAAATGTTCTCTATATTTTGATCGACACATATTAGTGGCGAAAGTTTTTCTTGCATGAGGATTATGAAGTCAAAGAGAATAAATACAGATGCAACTCGGCTGACATTAACTTGTAGGCTGTGATGAGAATTTCAACAAGCAGTCTCACACTTGATGTAAAAACTTTGTAGAAAAGTATCATAAATTACATTTATCTGATTAAAATGATTCTAAAGTTAAATGTTCTTACAGCTATAGACGATACGAAGTACAGTAAATAAATTGAATAAATCTGCCATTATTTTATTTAACTCATTGTTCCGGCTCGAGTACCGAAATGGAGGGTACCGGAAGGCTTCTTCTTATTACAGTAGAACGACTTTTATCCGAATCAATTGCGACCGAACACCGTCTGGATACGCGATTGTTCGGATAACCGAAAACCGAATGCGATCCATGCAGTATATAATACTGTACTCTATACAAATATTGAAAATCATCACATGCCGGAAACGGGCTTGAAGAGAAAGCAAAATAGGTGCAAAATGTCACAATTTTACCTTGATTGTGGAAATTAATCACTTATTTTTCGCTGTACCATAGTACACCTTCGTTTTTTCACTGCAAGGTCCCTGATTCTCTTCAGCAGCAGTAGTTGGGTAGGAGAGCACTCTGATTGCTGTTCGTACCACTCCATAGCTGTCTTAAACGCAGAAACGCGTCAGCATTTGATGGACTCTTGCTACTTTCGTTGTTGTTGATGTCCTCATCCGTTTCATCGTCGACAGAATCGGATTCTTCTTGTACGGAAGTCACTATCTCGTCATCACTTAGCATTTGAAATCCACAGTCTTCTGCATCGCATGCCATCCAGGTTTCTACATCAACAAAAGAGCTCGTATACACCCCCTCACTTGGAAACAAACTGACCTAATATTCCGCGCATATGTTTACCAATTCACACAGCTGAAATACCCCAAATATCTCTCCCCTTGGGTTTTCCCGTCACTTTTGGCCTCACAGGAAACAAATGTTGAGCATTGCATTGTTCGAAAACGTATCCGGACTTTGGTTCGGATATTTGACGCTCCGGATAATAAACGTTCGGATAAACGATGTTCTACTGTGAAATGATTACATTCATTAGTTAACTTCAAATCTCAGAAAAGGTATAAATTGTATCATAAAAATCAATTAAATGATTTAATATGCTAGTGAGGTGGCGCGCTTATCCGGTAGGACAGAACCAGGTACCTTTGGATCCAAAGCCGAGTAGCTTAACCACTACACCAAAATGATCATCACATGGTACGGAGGTTGTTACTGGCTTATATAGATGGTACCGCTACATACTCCTCCACCAGTGAGTTGGTGGTTAGGTGAACGAACGATGAAGTTGTTATATCGAGCAAGTTAGCTGCTGCGTCGCTAGTTGTGACGGCTTTGCTGGTTGCGTCACCATGTGACGGCTTGAAGTTTGCGTCATTCGTGCGTCGTGACGGCTTGAGGGTTGCGTCACCATGTGACGGCTTGAAGATTGCGTCACTATGCTACGGCTTTGGTTGAATTTGCGGGGGATAGATGGCGCCACAGCCGTTCAGAAGGTTGCGTTTTTCTGAGTTCAGTCAGGGTCACCAATGAGGTGTCTCATTTATCCGCTGGGATAGAACCCGGGACCTTTGGATCCAAAGCCGAGTAGCTTAACCACTACACCAAAATGATCACCATGGTGCGGAGGTTGTTACTGGCATATATAGATGGTACCGCTTCACTAGTTTCATATCCATAGCTGCAACCACATTTATTGAGATAAATGCACCCTATCACACTTTTCTGCAAATTTTTGAAATCAGGAGAGAGATTGTTTGTTGAAATTTTCGTCACAGCCTGGGTGTTAATGTCAAACAACTTGTATCTATATTTTCTCTTGTTAATCTTATGCAAGAGGATTAATCACAAATACATGTTGACCAAAATATAGAGAGCATGTTCAGTCTATTTGATTTTCTGATTGTCTTGGTGGGCTTCAAAAATACTCTTCGCTCATTACTGATTTTTATGGAATAGAGCAGAGTTAACGAACCAGTGGCACACGTGCTATCAATGGCACGTGACACAATATTTTGGCACGCAAACGATCAAAATGGTTAGCATTTTATTTCAAAATAACAAATTTTAAAATGAAGTATTACGAACAAACGGAGTGATCAATCGCGGAGTGGATAGGAGCACACTCGTTTGTGTCTTAGTTACGACGTGGACTACAATTGCTAATGATACAAAATTTATCTACGCATAGCATTAAAAATTTCGTTGACTCAGCTTTATTTTAAAGTTTATTAGCGCGTATTTCATGTAGTGGAACAAAAGCGCTATTAGGACGCAAATTTCGTCTTCGTCGTTCCATATTTTGTCGTGCCTTTTTCTCAGCCAATAAGCAACCAATTGACCTCGGGTTTTCGGCATTTGGTCGCATTTGTGCCCTAGATGAGCCGAATCATATTTAAATTTTCCCATAGTTTTCCCGAATTTTCCTACAAATTTTCCTGAATTTCGCTAGTTTATAACAAAATGTTCTCAAATTTTACCTAGTAAATTTATTGTTTGTCAAAAGTTATTTAAAAAAAAAATCTACCTGCATTTTGGAGGAAATCTTCACAAAAAAAGTTCAGAAAACAAGAATAAAAGCCTCTGATTTTTTTTAATTTAATTCTTTTTTAAACAGTAATTTAGAGGAGTGGTACAGTACTACTTTCTGTTAGTAAAAAGTTCATTAGTTGCATTATTGTAAAATACAACATGTGAAAAACGCGCTAAAATTACTTGCCCATGCCAATGATTGATATCTTGTTTGAGTTATATATACGATTTTTAACCGTTGTTTAACGTGACTAGTTCAGCAAAAGAACAAATGGTGCAAAATAGTAAGTGAAACAGGGAATTTCAAACTTGGTGAATCTAGAGAGAAATACGGTAATATTAGTAAAGGCGACAAAGCAGTGTTTGTTTTATGTAACGGAACAATGGTACACAGAGCATCGTCTGTAAAACAGCATTTTGAAACAAACCACAAATCCTCTTGTCAAAAAAGTTAACCACAGAAAAAAGTAATAAATTGCTTAGTAACCCTTTGGCAGATGATTCTAATTCAACATGCACTCTACTAAAAGTAACATTTTGCAATCATAAAATAAGTTATTTGCCATCCAATCTGCAACAACACAGAAGTCACACTAATGTCACTTTAATTTGGATTACACGTAACCCTAAAACATTTACAACTGTACAGTGCAAAAGGTATTTTTTCGAAGTAAATAAATAGTTTTGAGTTGTTAGTATTCAGTTTTATTATTTTCCCAATAACCACGTTAAAATTATTTGATGGCACGTCTATTCCTCGCTATACACTTTTTTTTAAAGAAAAAATGGCATGTTGATCCATAAAGGTTCGCTCCCCCTGGTATAGAGCAAGAGGTGGCGACCTTTTAGCTGCGGTGCGCCAAACCAATTTACCAATACAATTCAATGTACGACACAGTAGGATATTTTTTAAACAATTCGATTCCCGCAATAATGCATGCAGAGTTGGAGAGTAGAGATCAATATATGATTTAAATAATTAGTTTTATTACATATTAATTTTGCATCATTTAAAGATATTTCTCAGCATAAAATATAACTATTGCTTCAGCAAAAATAAGAAAAATTACAATTTTGCATATATATATTATGTATTTTTTAACGTATTTGTTAAAGTAAGAAATAGATAACATAAAATATTAGTATTTTCCTTAATTATAGTTAAATAAAAATAAAAATATTAATGCGAACTTATTGTTTGCACCGCTCTTTCGTACCGCAAAATCAGGGGTATAATGTGTGACTTTCAACTTGACACGGTTCTGAGAATTCATTTACAGTAGAACGTCGTTTATCCGAACGTTTATTATCTGGAGCGTCAAATATCCGAACCAAAGTCCGGATACGTTTTCGAACAGTGAAATGTTCAACATTTGTTTCCTGTGAGGCCAAAAGTGACGGGAAAACCCGTAGGTGAGGGATATTTTGGGAATTTCAGTTGTGTGATTTGGTAGACATCTGCGAGGAATATTAGGTCAGTTTGTTTCTAAGTGAGGGGTGCATACGCGTTCTTTTGATGTGTTATGAACTGCTATGGCTTCGAATTCAAAACGGAAGTGCAACGTCTTGAACATAGAGACAAAACTTGAAATAGTGAGCCGGGTCCACATAGCAAGGATCCATCAAATACTGACACGTTTCTGCGTTAGAGACAGCTTTGGAGTGGGACGAACAACCATCAGAGTGCTGTCCTACTCAACTAGTGATGCTTAAAAGAACCAGAGACCTTGCAGCAAAAAAAAAAAAAAAAAAAACGAAGGTGGACTTTGGTACAGCGAAAAATAAGTGATTATTTTCCAAAATAAAGGTAAAATTGCGACATTTTGCGCCTATTTCACCTCTTCTTCAAGCACGTTTCCCGCATGTGATGATTTTCAATATTCGTATAGTGTCCGGTTTCATATACTGCATGGAACGCATTCGGTTTTTGGTTATACGAACAATCGCGTATCCGAATGGTGTCCGGTCCCAATTGATTCGGATAAACGATGTTAAACAATTTCTTTGCGGACCTGAAATATTTTACATTTGAGGAAAGATTTTTTAGATATGTAGAGCCAAATGCTGAAAGCAGAGTGCGTGCAATTTTCTCCCTTCAAACAATTAAATTTCTCCAGTAACGACCAATAATTTACAAAACAGCTGTAAATTTGCTTTTAGAGTTTTCTTTCAGATTTTTTCGCAATTCCGTAATTCTGAAGAGGTTTAGATTACAAATTTATTAACTTCCATCCACTTAAAAAATGACAAATTTGTAGAGTAGAGCAAAGTGCCACTAAGAATTGTACCGAGTGCCATATTTTACCAACCCTTGGTATAAAGTTCAAATCTTTTCTGAGACACAAAATAAACTAATTAATGCAATCATTTGAAAAAAAGGTACTGTCCTTCGTTATCTTCCCGTAAGGTAGCCCTCCAGCCGAAACTATTATCTGCCCCTGTATTGGAATATCACAATCCCACTTCGAATTTCATTCTTAAATCTATTTACTTGTGAGCACGCGCAGTCGTCCAATCTTTCCTACCGCCGAATTTATAAAAAAGCAACCCTAGAGAGAGAGCTTCCTTTAAAATTATAACCTAACGGGAGGTTCCGTCGCCAAGCTCTCACACGGACAGGATTTATTCTTCCCGAGGGGGCCACCCTCCCCTTCCCGCAGCATAACGATGGCGGCCCGCGATCGGAGCGGCGCGCTGTTGCTCCTTCTCGTGATATCATCGTCTGCAACTTACGGTACTTCGCTCGATCGTCTGCTAGAGGTACTACAGGGCGTACCCGGTACTTTGCAGAGGGGACCCCGGAACGCTCCCCCTCGTTATATGCTCGACCTATACCGGTCAGTGGCAGCCCCGGACGGATTGACGGTCTCACCAACACCGTATAGTGCTAACGTTGTCAGGTGTTATGCCGACAGAGGTAAGACACATTTTTCTTTATGTCACTGTTCTTAGTAATGAAATAATTGCCATATAATTCGGCGTACAACGTGCACTTTTAACACAACAAAATAAGATCGAAATTTACGGGTACGAGTCATACACCGGATATAGAAATGACAGTTTAAAAAATAAAGATAAGATGAGCATATATAAAATTAGATTTCTGCATGTATTTCAATACTGATTATCTCTCTCGCGTTGTCAAACCAATATCTGCTATGTGCAAAAAGTATGACTTTGAGATTTGAGACTTTGAGATATATTTTTTTGGCATGTCCTGTTTAGAGTCCTATAAAAGTCTTTCTATACGAAAATTTGGTTTGTAAACAAGTTATAATAGTTAAAATGTCGAATTTTCCAAAAAATACACATAGCACATATTGGTTTGACAGTGACGTTATTTAAAAGAAATGACAAACCTTATGAAGTTTCATTGGCGGATAACTTGAAAATATCGACATATTCGTCTTCCGTTGTATCTCCAAGCACATCATTGTATTCTTTTTGATTTTTGCTCCCATCGCTGTTACTCTGATACACCATCATAAATATGAATAATCATCTTTGGTTCCATCTAGATTATAAGATAATACTACGTTTTTTTTAAATGACTTTTTCATTATGATATCAGGTTTTTTTTTTCACGTTCAATGCTTTTTTTATCCACTTCAAAAGATAAGTCATTGCACAAATACTTTAAATAAAAAATTTTTTGAAAAAAAGGTGCTCGTTGTACGGCGAACATACTCAAAACTCAAAAAAGTGGTTTTATAATATAGGTGCGCATCAAACCCCGAAATATAAGGTATTTCGTTTGTTTTATTCGAAAGAAGATGAATGTGATGTTTTTGTAAATTTAAAGCCATATTGGAAGCAAGATGTCAATTGGAAACAATTGATTAAATAAAAACGAAGAAAATTATATATTACTTTTTAATAGGCAGTTTTTTTCCGTATAAAATTGCCGGTATAGGAGTTTGCATTAAAATATTTTTACTACAGCAATCATACATATAATTACGGTATTGTTATTGTTCTTTTTAGACAAAATATTAACTGGTTTCATTATTTTATTAAACGAGTGCTGATAGTCGACTTTTTGAAAGAAGGAATTGTAAAAGGATTTTATAAAACTTATATTAAATTCTTGCAAACGACCTTCAGGTGTTAACAAAATTGTAAACAATATTTTTTTATTGTGTTATAGTTACGATTTTACGAAAAATTCATTTATTATTGTGCGCGAGTACGTTTTTTCCTCGAATACATATTATTCTTTACTTCAAACTCCAACCTTTTTGAAAAGTTTTTAAGATTGAAACTGCTTATAATCAGTAAATTCTAAAAATCTTAATACCAATAAAAAGAATGTTAATTTAGGCATATCGAAAAGCGGGCTAAATAAGCAGGATATAAATTTATATCAACTTCAAAATTTTTTGAATTTTGTACAGAAATATAATTTTATTTTGTAAAGAATTGTATATAAAAAAATGAACAAGGACATAAAAGTTAATCTTTACTTCTCGATGGTTTTCAAAGACTACTTTTCCTACCTCATCAGAATTTATCTCGTTCGCTGTGAAAAATTTCAGTATTGATTCAAGGTTAATATTAATAATTCCAGATGTGGCATGAGATTTAATTAACAAAAATTTAACTAATTATTGAACTAAAAACAGAACTTCTAAACATGAAATTAACTCATGTGAATAACCCAACATCTAAAGATTATTTAATACTGTGAAAACGAATTTTTACTGTCTTAAACTAATACTAAAAAATGCGAAGATTAATACATACGCATTTGTAAAGACAATTTTTCTCCTTTCTGATAAACTTTCTTTTACGTATCATGGAGGGTTATCTAAAAACTATAATTTGTAGATAAATAATTATTGTCTGTGTTGAAAGATGTAAAATTCATTTCAACGAATTGATCTAAAAAGCATTTATTTAGTTGGTAAAATTTTTAAATATTTGTCTTTTCCACGTGAACTTTGAAATTAGTTTGAAAGAAAATTATCGTTTGCCAATATTATTAATGTTCTTTCTAAGTGTTACTTCCAAAGAAATGGCAAAAACTTGTATTTATTAAATTTTTTGTTAGTCTAATTCATACGTTTCCAACTAATTCAGGTAAATTGAATTAAATATTGATATTATCACTATTAGTCTAAAAAAAAACAGAAAAAATATTCAGGCAAGTTTAATGTTATTTCTTGGAAAGACTTCTCTTTTTTTCCTTTTCGCTTTTTTTTACACTTTATAAAAACAATATATATACATATACATATATATATATATATATATATATATATATATATATATATATATATCTTAAATTCAATCATTGCGATCGCAGTTGGCGAACAAAGAAATTTTTTTAAAACAAAATTGTATTTTATGACCAAGTTTTTTCTTTCTTTTTACCTTCTAAAAATTCTGTACAAAGAATTGTGTAAGATTCTCTGCATGCATAAGCTGCATTTTTACGTACAGAACTGAATAAAAAGTGTACATCGGAAATTTATAGAAAATAATATTTTTATTACTATTATTTATATGTACGTATAAAATTTGTGAGAATGTATAAGGAATACTTTAAATAAGAAAAGACCTGATTTAGAGATATCATTTCTTTCAGGATGTAAAATATTTGAAATTTTTTTAATTGATTTGCTTATGAAATAAATATGATCATGTGTTATACATACAAGGCATCTTCAGCGTTTTTTATATTTATTTTTAATATGCAATTGTGAGAAAGAAATGTTTTTGTTTAAATATCGTGAAGGGCAGATGATTTATGCCTTAATTTTCCGTTATGTTTCTATTAAAGAAAAGGGCTTTAAGAAAGCCTAATTTTATTTCAAGTAAAAAAGTGTAATTCATTTGAAAGAATCTTGGTTTGAAAGCCTTGATACTTCCCCATTTGTAAAATTTAAGGATTTTACACAAAGAATAATTGAATATACGGTCGGACCTCTATTTAATAAAGTCGCTGAATCCCGAAAAAAGTTCGCTATATAGAAAATTCATTATATAGAGGTTCATCTTTTAATATACTTTATAAACCACATAAAACAAATTTTAAATTCATAAACACTCTGCATTAAAAAAAATAATTATATAATCACACCTTTTTGTAAATTATTATCTATTTTATATGTCACCCATCAAAAAGAAAGAAAAACTGCTAGGAAAACAAGAAATAGAATATCGAGCAATATACTGCATTTCAACATTACGAAAGTAATTTTAAGGCCGTTTTCTAATTTAAAGCATACAAGTCATTTTAAACATTCATTACTTTATAACAAGACACTTTAAGCACACATTACCATATGTGTCCTTGAATTCACTTACTCATTAAATCTGTTAATTTTGTTTGAGATATCTCACATCTTTGAAATGCACCAAAACTCCCTTTATGACCACCAGAAAATGTGTTAAAAGAGAGAATAACTTGAAATGTTCAGAAATACTTAAAACATGGGGGGGGGGGGATTTGAATCACAAGGGAAAAAGTTCGTTATATAGAAAATGCACTTCGTTATTGGGAGGTTATTTTTCGAAGAAAATCGTGAAATGTTCTTGGTTCCAGGGAAAAAATTCGCTATAAAGAAAAATTTGCAATATAGAAGTTCGTTATATGAAGGATCGACAGTATATTCTTTTTATCTTTCTTATTTCATTGCTTGAAAAAAGAGCGATTCATAAAACCATCGTGTATAGTAGTTAGTGATGCTGACTGCTGTGTGCCGTAGGGTTTGGGTTCGAATCTCGGAGAAGGCGTGGATTTTTGTAAATGTATATTACCTGTGCAATGTAGGGCTCTATAAATATTCATCTGGGTGCATGTCCTCTTGAGAGATTGGTGGGAGGCCCCTGACCACCTTCAGGGCGTTTTCCTTTAAAATTGGGTATGGAACCGAGCTAAATCGTATTGTCACTTGTATGATGCTCAAAGCTGCGGATAACGACAGGGGTAAGAACTAGCCCTTTGCCTCGATGAATTTTGTGGTCAGGTGGCATTACCAACAAGATTCAAGCACTCTCCGATTCTTTACGAAAAATCAAAATTTGTCGATATAAAACAATGGCTCAAAAAAAATTAGGGGGTTTTCTTTTCTTCTCTCCAAGAAGTGCAGTCTAAAGCGAAAAAATTCAACATGAAGGCATTAAAACGGACAGGCACTATTAGTATTTAGTAACTCAAGATGTAAAAACTTTCTTTTTAAAGGAGAGAGATCGTGAAATTCAGAACGAATATTTTTTAGTGTACTGATGTTATACGCAAAAATCCGTGGGGAAAAATATTCCTTTTTTTAAAACTAAATTAATAGTTTGCATCATTTTTCATATTCTTTTGAATTGCTTCGTATAATTTTTAAATTAAAATTTTCTATAATTTCTATTTAGATTTAAACATAACATAAAGAGTTTTAAATGAAAATGTTTGTTGTATTTCAAACTAAATCATTAATAGAAGAGAGAGAGAGAGAGAGAGAAACTTTATGGAGCAATTTTTTCGTGAGAAAACTTTTTTCTCTCTCTTGGGTGTGTAACTTTAAACTAAGTTTTAAATTGCCAGGAGCATTTTGAATTATAAAAAATTGCATTGAGAAAATGAATATAATGAAAAACAAAAGCTTTTTGAATGAACAAAATCAAGAAAATAGTGGACTGAAACATCGTCCGATTTGACCAATGTGCTTATGTTCATGGTAGTTAATGTCTTATTGTGTCTTTCAACGTATTTTTTTTTAGATTTGGATGTGTTTATTATAAAAATTGTGGGTGTATGTATCGTGTACTCTTGAAATGTATCCAGAAATTCAAAATCTATTTGTATGTGAAACGGGATAACGTAGTTCATACAATCTGTAAAATGGAACCGAATTACTCTTCCCAAATCAAACAAGACAATTTCTTCAATCCAGAGTTCCATGGAACCCTGGAGCTCCCTGAGGCATACTCATTAGTTCCACGAGTCACAATAAAAATTCGGAGAGAAAATTATAAATGTGTCTGCCCACAAAATAGATTCACGTTCTCTATAAAGTGTGTATAACCACAAGTATCTAAAACTCATTCCAGTCAGAAAGTTTTGTTCATAAATAATAATTTTATTTCGTAATACTTTTTTGAACTTTAATTATAATTTAATACATAATATAAAAATGTATTTTCGTGATATGTACCACCAACTAGATCAGTGGTTCCCAAAATGGTCTATGACGACCTGCAAGGGGTTCACGACAGAAAGAAAATAATTTGGGGGTCCATGTGGTGTAAATGGAGGTCTGCAACAGTTGTTCTCATAAAACCAGATCGTGATTTTAATTTTAAAAGAAAATTTAACCAGATGGAAATCAGATTTTACCTACTTAACACATTTATTTACTAAATTTAATGCGACTAATTTGCAGTTAAGTGACACCATAAATTTTTTTATACAAGGACCGTCACTTCGGTATTTCTTGACAGAATGAAGCTAAAGGAGTATGAAACTGGACGTAGCGAATTTTCCTAGTTTCTCTGTCGGTCACAGACAATATGCCAGGACATGACGTTTTAACCTAGATTCAACATTTAAATTCGCTTTATTCAGATTTTGAAACTAGGCGTGAAAATGCATTTGCTTGGTATTTACCACAAAAGGCAATGAATTCTTATGGTCCCATTGAAAAAAAAAATGTCATATTACAAGAGGAACTGATCGAAATAGAAAGTAACAGAGACCTTAAAGTATGTTTAGAGTCAGGTGTCAGCAATTTTGGCTTTAAAGAGACACACCTGTTATTTATCTCGAATTATAGAGTATTGGGGAAAAGTTTTTAATTGCTTTACCTAGCGAGAAGGAGTTTCAGCGCGGTTGTCAGCTGGACACTACTAACTGAGGACATTTAGGGTTAAACCTGACAAGATTGATGACAAATGTTTAAAAGTTGTTATTGAAACACCAGATTCACCCCTATCATTATGAACATTTGTTTTTTAATCAGTTATTTTTGCACCACTTAAATTTTAAATTAATTAATGTGTTTCTTAAGTTTCCCAACTTTACTACAGTTAGAAATTTAAATCTTTTAAAGTAAGTAGCTCTGTACCAGCTGTCATAAACATAATAAATAAATAAATTTGCAAAAATTCAATATTGCGTAAGCGGGGGTCCACCCCTAACCGAAAAACATGGCAAGGGGTCTATGAGACAAAAAAGTTTGGGAACCTTTAAACTAGATTGTAAATATTCTATTTGTTGTTGTTGCTGCTAATGCCTCCTAGTAGACTGCGTCAGAACGAAGCCCCCGAAATTCATCTTGGCAAGAAGCTAGTTTTACGTCTGCCTTCTATTGTTTACTACACAGGTTCCCAAACTTTTTTGTCTCATAGACCCCTTGGCATGTATTTTGGTTTGGCGTAGACCCCTTATTTACTCAATATTGATTTTTTTCAAATTTATCTATTTAAATGTCTTTTTGACAATTGGTATAGTGCTACTTACTTTAAAAGATTTAAATTTCTAACTGTAGTGAATTTCCATGTTTAAAACTTAAGAAACACATGTTAATTAATGAAAGTAAAATTTAATTAATGCATAAAATAACTGAACAACAAACAAATGCTTTTAATGGGAGGGATGAATCTAGTATTTCAATAACAAATTTTCCACATAGGGCATCGATCTTGTCTGATTTAACCCTAAATCTCATCGATTAGTAGTGTGTGTGTCCAGTCTTTTTTTCTTTCTTTTTTTTTCTGGAGTTTGGCAACCTTGCTGAAATTCTCATTAGGAAAAGCAATTAAAAACTTTCTCAAGATATTCCATTATTAGGGATAAATAATAGGAATATCTTTTTGAAGCCAAAAATGCTGATATCAGTTTCTAAACTTTACTTCAATGTCTTCGTTAGAGTCTATTCCTATCAATTCCTCTCGTAATTTGACATTCCTCTTTCAATGTGACCGTATGAATTCATTGCCTACTGTGGTATCACTATAATCAAAGCATTCTCAAATCTAGTTTCAAAATCTGAATAAAGGGCTTTTAAATGTTAAACGTAGGTTAAAATGTCATTTTCCGGGCAGATTGTCTGTGACAAATTGAGAAACTAGGAAAATTTTCAACGTTAATTTTTTACTTCTTTAGCTTAATTCTGTCAAAAAACGCCTAAAGTTGATTAAATTTTCTTTCGAAAATAAAGTCATGATCTTATTAAATGAGAGCCATTATCGTAGACCCCCATTAATACTTCATAGACCCCCAAATTATTTTTTTGCTGCCGTGGACCCCTTGAAGGTAGCTCGTCATAGACCCCTGGGGATCCATATAGACCACTTTGGGAATCATTGGTTTACTATCTCGAGCTCCACGAAATAATTTTACACTTGTTAGTAGAATGTTCTGCGAAACTAAATAGGTTTTAAATTTAAAATGGGCTTTTTTTTCAGTTGTGGGAAAAAACACCTAAAAGGAAGGAGATGAAACAACTTGTCGATATATCAACACATTCGACTTAAAATTTAAATATTAGCGAAAAACAGCTCCTAAAAATTTTAGGATGCAAATTCATTCAAAACGCACAAGATTTCTCACACAGCTATAAACATTTTAATGCCATTCAGAGCAATGTATTTCAGTGAAAAAAAATTCTCAAGGTGAGGGGCCACAAAAACCAAATATAAAAACGAATTAAATGTGAACGCAGATAATTTCAAGACGTAGGCTTTGATTGTTTGTGTAAGAAAAATCCAAGCACATATCCTAGTTACTAAATATAATGCACTAACTGGTATACACGTTCTTCGCACGGGTGAATTGGAAAATTAAACAATACAGATAGAAGGATAAAGAAGTTTTTAATGAGTTAAATTTACGCGAATTGCAAATTAAACAACAACAACAAAAAAAAGCTTTCTGCTCATCTCAGCTGAACAAAAAATACATATTTGTTTAATTTTAAGTCTGTAGATCTAATAGCTGATAAAAGGGATTTTTTTAATTTTTTATTCTATGACTATCTTGTGGGTCAATTTTTGAAAACACCTTCCTAAGCAGATCTCTGCTCAGCAAAAGTAACACAATTACAAATTTTGTGTGATAAACGCTTAAAATAGTGAAAATAATTTATATCTTGGATGCGTAATACTTTAATATTACTTTCTGTTGTATTTATTTTATGTTTAAATTGTAATATTCTCAACCACGTCGTTCCTTACATTATAATGACGATTCAATAGAAATATAGTGAAATGTTGGCGATAGAACTAAGTTGGCATCATATTTTGCGACCATGTTGGCAACTTGGCGATTGATTGAATGGTGCAGAAGTTGATATTCTGTAGCGCTTCCTGGTGGGGAGCTGAAACAAAGAGGATAACACAAAATCCTTCTCCAGAAAAAAATACATGTACATGCCAATTTTCATAGTGAGCGGTTGAACGGTGTTAAAGTGAAGTAATTTCATATATACAAGCACTTATTTTTATATATAAAGATGAGTAGGTGACACTTGGATCCCGAATTCTCATTATTACTGAGTAAATTATTGTGAAATTACATTAAAATTTTTTAATAATAAAATAAGTATATTTTGATATGTCTTTGCATAAAAAACTTATAACATGTTGCGTAATCTACTTTAAATATTATTTTAAGATGTTTAGATAAATTCTTTTAAGTATGGAATGGGGCTTCTCGAAAACACCTTTTAGTTTAAATGGTTTTGTAAGTCGAAACAGTTTAAGGATTACTGCCTTAATCTATTTGTATAATAATGAATCAACACTTTTTTTCCCTGTAATTTTCTATGATTACATATTAAAAGACATAACTCAAACACGAAAATAGAGAACAACTCAGTGAAAACTTATGGATGGCAACACTGGTCATATGACCATCTTTTATTTTTCTCTGGAGAAATGAGATGAAAATCTGGAAATGATATCACACAGCTGCACGTGTTCTTAATGATTTGCTTCCGGAAAACAGCCTTCATACCTTATTAAAAGATTTTCCTGGAGAATTGTCAACGTGGTCGTTTATAAGTAATGGTCCGTCGTATCAAGCAAATGTCAATAATTTTCTACCCTCTGTGTGTATCAGTGGCACACACAAGGGGGTGGCCTAGGAGTCCGAACCCCCCCCCCCAAGCCCTTGAGTTTTTTTTCGATTGATGATAATACTATATATATATAACGTAAATTTAATTAAGTACATGTAATTAACAATTTATTTTATTAATTAATGCTATATATTAATTCAATAATTTTCTTTACTGTTTTTTATAGCAAAATTGACAAAATCAGAAGAATCCATTAGTGTTGTCTTGAGGTATGATACGAGGTGTGGGACTTTCGACTGTAGACCCCCTCCTTTCTTGAAGAATTCTTGTGTGCGCTACTGGTGTGTATGTTAGCAACATATTGCCATCCAAAATAATTAAATGGGGCGTGGTTGGCATTATTGGTCGTCAGTTCGAAAATCATATTGCATCTTAACTGGAAATATTTTTACGTTATTACCGGAAATATTTTTCATTAACTGTAGCACATACAAATAAGAAACTCGTATAATAATTTTGATATAAAAAAGGATGTCCTGCTTCAAATACAGTCGGCTCTCTCTAATTAAAACCTTCGATACTACGAACCTCTTGCTAATTCGAAGTGTATGCTCAGTCCCTAGAAAAACTCTTTTGATATTTCAAACTAAAACAATTCGTTTGGGTACACTCAATATTTCGAAATAATATCTGTGGTCGGCCAAAATACAACACGTGATATTTCGAAGTGATTTAATAAAACTCTCTACAATTCTAACACTCACTATCATGTAGAGTCCTTCAGAAAATAGGTTGAAGATTCCATGTTTTGTGTTGTATTGTCTCTGCTTTGTTTCCCCTGTAACGTAGCCCGTTTAATGACCATCACAGTTGACTCCGATAGAAGCGGAAGTGACACTAAACAAGCTACGCAACTTTTCCCTTCAAAATCATGTTGATGCGGACGTTTTTCAAGCTTCATTTATTCTAGTAAAACCTATTGACAAAGTTAGATTGAATGCCATCAAACAAAAAAAGATAACAGATTTTTCGTCAAAAAAAAATTATTTATGTACAGTATGTATCTTTTTAATGGTTGTTTTTAATACATAAATGGATTACAGGAAATTACAGGAATTTTAACTTCTGTAAAATATTTATATTGTATAATATGTACTTTTTAAAAATACTTTAAAATAATTGTATACATATGTACACAATTGTTGTTTTATTACATAGTTTCAAATTTAAATGTGTTAGAAAAAAAATTTCTCATCGAGTATTTTGGGAGTTTTTTTCCTATCCTCTTGATAATTCGAAGTTTCTCATTGGTCGAGAGTCGACTATTTAAAAATATCCCAATATTGTAAAAGAGTCAAAAATATTTCTATGAAGATTCTTCAATGGGAAAAATTGGCAAAAGAAAATTAAATTATAGCTAATAATGTTGCCTATGATCTCAGAAATATGTTTTTTTTTAAATTACAGTTAATACTAATATAATTAAACTAACATTCTCAAAAGTTCATAAAAGGGGAGGAAATTGCGCCAAAAATGATACCAACGTGGCTGTATTTGTAATTCTTTGAATAATTAGTTTCAATCAATTAATTTTTATTGATTATAATTAAATTACTGTATTGTCATCCAAAATAAGCGTGTATATAAAATTTCAGCTCAACTGAGTGCTTTAAAATGCATTTTATTAACGATTGAAAATTTGAACAAGATAAATATAGAGAGTGTGTGAACTAATCGTAGGAATTCAAAAAAGGAATTCAATAAGAATAAACTTCTATTAATTTTTAAATCACGTTTAAGAATTATGTATAAATTAGAAGCGTCAAGGTGCAGTTAATCTTATGATGGCGTTTTATCAAAATATCATATCTCAGATTTCCACGGAAGCGGTCTAGTATGGCATTACAATAATTTTTTGTATTATTAAAATAATTCTCTTTTCTTAAGTAATTGCTTTAAATCAGCAGATTTCCTGTTTGTATTCTTTCGTCATAGTCCTTTTATCTCACATACACTCAAATTGATATTAAAAATTTTATTACACCTTAAAATGCGGCTTCTTTAAATGGTGGCTGTAAGACTAATCTTTAGTTTTCTATTGTTCAATGTTAACAACATATACTTATGTGGTTAAAATATTTCGAATCGCAAAGGTTATTGAATGATGGGAATTTATTATTTAGGAAAATCTGTCTTTCTTAGCTACTGTTATATCTAGGGCTTCAAACCGTAACTTTTTTCGTTCCAATTTTCGTTCCGCTTCAGTAAAAAAAAAATTATATGTATCGGTTCAATTCCGGTTTTCTTCCGCCAAAAATAACGGTTTTCGGTTCAGTTCCGAATGAATAATTTCATTTTATGTATGTTCTTATTTGTACTAAAAATATAATTCTGTCATAAACAAAAATGTAATTCTATCAAAATTTAGAAGTTTTCATTCTTTTTAAAATTGGTACACTGTGTGAATTGATACTATTAACCAGCAAGTACGATGCAAACGGTGAACAGAAAACTGCGAGCATTGGCATTGTTATCCATTATCAAAATCGCCTTTGACAACTAGGTTCATGATTATGTTGATTATGTGTACCCTTGCCGCTTGCCGCTCACATCGTGCACTTGGTCTTGTAGTAATTATGTAAAAAATATGTTTATTTATTTATTTAACATTTGATAATTGCTGAACCGAAATAAACCAATATTTTTTTTTTCGGTTCAGTTCCGATCCGAAGCCCTGATTATTACTTTACCGAATCTACATCCATTCTAATTAAAGCATTCAAGAATTAAATTTTTTTTGCACGATTCAAATTTCTTTCATTTAAATGTAATAAAAAAATATTGATAGCAGCTCGAGAGTTATAATCGGGATCGCTACCGGAGCCCACCCCCTCCACTTCACAATACAAGCTTATGCATAAAAATAGTTTAGGGTCTTTGATAAACAGGTTCTCTCTTTTTTTTAGGTTCTTTGAGAAAATTTGTTCTGCTTCCCTTACAGATTAGCTTTTTTGTCTAAAAAGTTTGGCGACCCTTTATTAGATGTCGCCAATGATTCCTACTGATACGGGGCTCAAACATGCCATGTATGATGACCTTTTGTATTTCGTGATTTTGTGGGCGACTTGATCACAATAAAAGCATCTAATATAAAACTTGAGTTTCTGTGAGGGAGATTCCTCTGAGTATGTGAGTGATATGCGTTGACCGTACAATTGGTTTCTTGGAGTTTTTCAACTCTAATATTGAGGTCTTGTGTGCGTTCGCTAAGCGCTGAAATAATTGCTGAATCTCTATTATTATCTGACACTCCCGATCGATCATTAGTCGCTATTTCGTTAAGTTTCTGGTGTTGCTCCTCGTGCAGGGCTGCTGAAATTGATTCATCAAATGTGTTGAGGTCTCTTGCCAAAACGAATCTACGTATTGTTGTAAATTATGGACCGGGGGTCTGAGTGGGTGGAGCGTAGTTGACACCCCACTCTGACCCCACGTGGTCTCTCTCGATAGAAACCATATGTAACGGATTCTGGCTCAGTTGGAATCTTGAACTTGGTTTCAGCATAACTAGACATGCTGTTGTTTACTCCTACATTTAAATCGGACTCCTAATTCTTGGCTTCGGCATACTAGATTGCCGTTGTTTACTAGGATTTTTATCTTGAATACTAGAATTCTCTTTAGTTTCAGTCTAATTAATGTAATGGTTTAATTTGTTAAAGATTGTTAAGTTTATTGTTGAAAGTTATTGTTACCAATAAATCCAGGAAAAGCCAAATTTCTAGGACTCTAGTATTATTTCCAGGACTCCAGAATATTATTATTATGATTATTATATAACACCATACACACGCAACCGGTTTCACCATACGTATATCGTTATTATGTTAAGGATACCCTTTCGCGTGAATGCTCCACCAATCAAAGAGGTTAAAGAAATAGAGAAAAAAAGTTCGTGCCTTAACATTGGCGTGGCGAGGTGGAGTTTATAATGGGCTGCACTCGAAAATCAGGCAGGTTTTTTTTTGATAGAGAGAGAGAGATTCTAACGGAATTTTAGATATACTTTAGGTTTGGGAACGATGGGCTGCTTGAAACCCTTGGAGACTCCTCTGCCTTAGTATCGCTTGCTCCCCCCATCTTTCAGATTAGTGGCTGATTTCTGAATTTTCTTTATCACTCTTATGTCAGTTACATTTATGAGAATTTATGAGAATGCACACTGATAACTAATCCCGTGGAGCAATAAAACTTATTGATCTTATTAGATAATTATATAAACACTTATCCAATCAATTCCTTTGAATTCTCATGGTACCAACTTGCTTAATCATCAGCCGTAAGGTGGACGACTTCTACCTGTCTCTGAATCCTTCCCTTTAGAATTAATATTACGAAGTGCGACCACCGGTCGCTTAAACTATGCTTTCCATTTAGGATCAATTTTCAATCATCACCCCCACCTACTCCACGATTAGCACTTAAATAGAAATTTGCATATACATAAAATCAAGTCCTCTCTACGGAAAGCGGTTTTCTACTAAAATCACATTTAAAAATAGTATTTCCAGAGGATTAGTAGAAGCCCGAATAGAATCCGTTGCAATATGAACTAACATTAACGAATCACACGAGAGGTCAAATCTATACTTAATTAATGTAGAAGTTGCTGAAATCGATCCTCAAATGGAAAAATGAGCTTCTAATCCGTTATTGATATCACATTTAAGATGTTAAAATGTAACTTGCACAACGCCGATTTTTTTTTCTTTTGCTTTATTATTCTATTCTTCGATTTTTCCATTTGTTGAGTAAATGAAAGGGTGAGAGTTTTATTAATGTCGCCCAAAAAGCTGCACGAGATCTATTGGAGACGAACCTTTTAATTTTGAGCCTTGACGAGGACGACACCTGACTGCCACGCCCCTCTCCTAACTTCTGCACCACAGCAATGGGAGAACATATGAGCCTCGACATCGGCCTCCTGTACTCGGTGGGTCTTCAGAGGCACTGGGCTCGTGCTCATGACATGCCAGCGACGAGTCCGGGATCTTGACTGTTTTCTACTTATGTTGTTATTTTTAATCTTAACAATATATCATTTTATTTCGCTGTTGACTTTTAATCTGATTGATTTCTTACATTTAATGATTTCTTTAATTAATTAATTACTGTATTATTTACATAATCAACTGCTTTCTCATCCCACCACTTTTTTATTCATTGTCTTACTTTGTCGACTTCTTGCTTCAGTGAATCCTTATTTTATTGCTCTTTACGTTATTCATTTCATATTTAATTTCACCTCTTTTTTTATTTTTCAATATCAATAATCCTTCCTACTATGAGTTCATTCTCTCCCTATATGTATTTCGATTAATAATATATTTTTCTCTCCATATAACTACACAATGCCATATTAATTAGGAAATCCATCTATGTAGTGTGATGTTAATTCAAACCAGACCACAAATTGGCATTGAAACTCCTTGAGTGTCACCGGCGTATATATCCGTCTTGCCCAACCCGTGCGTTATGTGTCCCCCGACGTATATATCCGTCCTTCCTAAATACGCTATCAGTAAAACAAACCTGAAGGCTTCGGAATGCAGTAAAAAAGATCTTTACAGTGTTTGTGAAGGATTTATTATTTCAGAGAAAAATTCGCTTATTTGTGCTTTTTGTTTTCTCCTCAATACACCGCATACGCTCCTCTATGTGAAAAACGATGGCAGTGGGGAGCGAATCACGTAACTTTTAATCGGCAGTTAAGGGGTTAAAGAAACTTACACTGCGCGTATGATAATTTCATAGAATGCATGCGTTAGTCAAAAGCAAATATATATATAGTTTTGATTAAAAACGATAGACTGAAATTAAGTAGTTATAAAGAAACAAGTAATATAAAAAAAATCTTAAGTCAATTCCCACTTACCTTAACAAAGAAATATTTTATTTTAATTACTTTTTATTAAATAGTTACCATTAATATAAATATGTATATACATATGACAGAATCACAATATTAAGTGACAAAATGTAAAGCCAATTTCCCTTGCAATTTTCCATTTTCCTTTCTGTATAGGGTGTAGGACTATCTTTGTTTGTTTGTTACTATTTATTCATCAATTAAATTGAATTACTCTAATGAAATAGTATAGTAAGAGAGAAATCACATTATCAAAAAAAAAAAATGTTATCCCAGTGGTGGGATTCGAATCCTCGACCTTTGAATTAGAAGTCCAATGCACTGTCCATTTCGCTACAGGGACACAACGCGAGATTTTTCTTTCTATATATACTGTTGGACTGTTATTTTTGTTACTATTTATACATTTTTTAATTTTATTTTTACTCCCTATATTTTCATATATGTATAAATTTATGTATATATATATATATAGATATATATATGTATGTGTGTGTGTATGTATATATATAGAGAGAGAACCAATAGTAGGAATTGAAAAAAAGCATTATTTGAAAATCTTTGTCGAAGAAATAACATTGTTCAAAGTGTGCGTCGTGGAATTCTCTAATCCTCCTTTTTTCTACAGTATTTAAATCTCTAATGCTTAATACTCATAAGTCGAGGTTCCTGTCTTGTTAGGCAAATTGTCCTCAACTTGGCTCTAAGCCTGATTTCAATTAAAGTGACATCACATTTACTTAACTCATCATTGCTTCTGTTATTTATATTTTCGATTGTGTGGGTGTTTCATTTTAGTTAAAATTATTCCTTTTTATGTAATGGAAGTTTCTCAGAAAACTAGCTGTAATTTTAAATATTGCTTGCAATAGTTATTTTTAGAATAAAGTTTTGTGCACAAGCAATTTCTTTATATAAAAAATAAATTTTCTTAAGTTAGTGTGAATTAATCAATCGTTAAAGGAGAAAAAAAGCACTCGTTATTTTATTTATTTGTTTAATATTCAAGTAAGATCTTTCACAAAACTTGATTAAAAGAATTTTTTTTAAAAAATTACTTTTTTTTTGCTCTGATAGGGGCAGTTTTTGCAAAAAATGACATCAATATTAAAACATAGGTATTTTTAAAAAAATAATGATATTAATAAAACAAAAGCAAGCAGCAAATTTGGTAAAAACAACAAAGTAAATCGCAGTTATATAGCAAAAAAAATTTTTTTTAATAATTAATCAGAACCTACCTAGGCGGAAAAAATGTTCTATGGTATATTAATTTTGAGAAAAATAATTTCAAAATTTAATATTCTCAGGGGATTTAATTCTTGAAAAAAGTGGAAAAAAGATTCGATGATTTTAGATTTAAAATGAAATTATTTATCTACAATTTATTGTGCCGGTTTATCCACTGGGACCTTGGGGTGAGCGCCCAGGAGCCCGGGACGCGGAGATGCCCAGAAGGGCTGGTATAAGCTAGATTTAACCAGATTTTCTGGTTATAAATTTCGATCCTCCAGTGTCAAGGGGGCCTGTAGATCTTCTGCTCCTAGGGCCCGAAATGAACTTAAGGTATCCGACTACTTGCGACAACTTTTTTTAAAAAAAATGATGATAAATGGGCTTTTTTGTTGGTTTTCGATTTGTTTAGTACATTTTAAGTAAAATATGCCAAAATTAAGAAAAGAAAAAGAAATTATTATTACTAAAAAGAGAAAAAATGGGTAAAAATTTACAAAAAAATAAAAACAAACGTGGCCCATTCTGCACCAAAAGTTTATAAACAGATTTTCCATTTTTCAGTTCTGATGTATTGCTATGTTATTCATTTTTTAAAGGACCTTCAGCATAAGAGATAGTTTAGTTTTTACAAAAACTAGAGCACTTTTTCTTTGTTATTATTTGAAATTGCTTAAAAAACAGTGATTATATCCACATAAGGGTCTGTAAATTTTGTAATAAAACAGTAATTGATAAATCTGAAGTTTGAAACACTTCTAGTATTATACAGAACATTCTCAAAAAATTTCAGTTAATTATTTTCAAAACTTTTTTAGCAATTGCTGGCCCCATTTGAGTATTTAAAAAAAACACATTTCGAGTAAAACGCGTTTTAAAGTATGACATCTTGCTTAAAGTAATGCCATCTGCTTTTACTAAAACATTTGTAGTTTTTGTTCTAGTGAACGGAAATTAATAAACTTGGTATTTTAATACGACGGCCTGTAAAATAAAATATTTAAAAAAATTGTCAATTTTTTGGCAAAATTCACAATTTAAGGGTAGTCGGATACTTTAAACGCACGACGACACAGGTGGACAAGAACTCTTCAGCTTGCTCGTGACCTTGCTGTTGTGTCTAGAAGAAGAATTTCCAGGCAAAAGCTCTACAACTGTCTTGCAGAGACTATCCTTTACGCCCGGTGTCCAGTCTTGTGTGTCCCTTTGACTGCATCCTACAGGGAAGACAGGTTATTGAGGAGCTGAAAAAATCAGTCGTGGACACAACAATAATGGAGGCGCGTTCTCTTTTCAGTGATGAGTTAAAATATAACAGACAAAGACTGGGCTTTGTTGCCACAAATATTTATTGTCCCCGTCATAAACAGTATAACAGCTCGTTATGAAGCTCCTATGTACTCCGGTGCATGGTGGTCACACTTCAAATTAGACATTTTGAGGAGTTAAGTGTTTTCTCTCTGGTTCATGATTTCACACTTTTTGATATATCCTGTATCTTAATTCAGAATTAAAAAGTTTTTTATGTTGTTATGTTTCTATATTCTTTCTCACTCTGTAATACGTCTCTTTGCCAAATTTCTGGGCAACACATTGAATAGTTCATCAGTTTTCCTAGATTTTGTGTTTGTGACCTTAATTTTGGACATGAGTTTATTACATACTAAGTATGGCACGCTTTAAGTACACGAAAATATACATTAATTCAAGCAAAAACTACTAGTGTAATAAAATGTTCAGATCTCGATAGAATTTTGAAGTAAAATGTATAATGTTGGAGAATTTTTCAATCTGCCAAAATGTTCCGAGTTGATAATTTATTTTTTAAGCATTAGGACAGCTTTTAGCGGCATCAGTCTCTGTTATTTTGGTGGAATTGTATTTATTTAGAGGGAAAAGCTATTCAGCCTTAATTTTTCGAATCCAAAACTTAAACGTAAATTGTTAGTAGTTTTTATATTTATTTCGATTCAAATCTAATTGTCGGTAATAGAAGTTTTCTGGAACTTCTTAGAGCAACAACATAATATAATAAATTAATGTGCAGAAATTCTTAAACTATAACAATCACGTTTCTTTTACTTGCCTCAAACAATCCTGCCTTTAAGCGTATTATTAAAGACATCATAGATATATAAATATAAAGTACAGAGAGAGAGGAACAATTAAATTTTAGTTACTTTTCTGTTATTACAGATCAGGGGCTGGATAAAGTTTTTTTTTTATCGCCCTAAAAATCATTTTAATGCATTTCTTATCTGATCGAAGCTGGAGTGTCACAGGTTCGAGCCCATTGTCATTGAAGACTTGCTGTGTAGACTCAATGTCCTTCCGTTGATGTGGAGTGGTAGTTAGGAGATAGAGGTTCCAACTCCTCGTCTCTTAACCGAGCCTCAAAACTACGAGGTTCGTCGCCAATAGCCCTCGAGTTGCTTTAAAGTGCGCCGTTAATCTAACTCTAATGGCGTAACGTTTTAATATATGGTGATGGACTATTATTTTTGTTTGTTACTATTCACACATTCGTTAATTAAATTAGTTAATTAATATTTGAAAAAGTGTATTAACATCAAGTGTCATCCACTACAAGTTTTAAAAAATGTATTTCAACTTGAATGGATGAATAGAAAGTATTTTAGGAACGATTGAAAATTTGAACAAAATATATATAGGGAGAGAGTGAACTACTACGATATATAATATAGTAGGAATTGAAAAGAACATAAAAGTATGTTATCATAGTTCAAAGAATCTTCAACTCAGAGCTTTCAAATTTTGTGAGATGATAGAAACTTATATAAAAAATTATTTAGGCTAAAAAATTTGTTTCAAAATTTTTGCAAATTGAATTGTATTGTGTCCTCTTGACATTTTATATTGCTGCATCATATCTGTCCGATTATGAAAAATTTAGTTTTGATAAAACAAAAACCTTATTGCTTACAGCTATTTTAATTTATTTTTTTTGGAGGAAAAACACTACGATTTATTTTCAATTCTGCTTCATCGATTTCTTCCTTGCCGACTAGAATCGGAAATTACGAGATCTGTCGCCAATAGCTCACGTGATGCTTCGATGAGTGACGTTGAGAAAACCAATCAATTAATCAATCCAACATGAACTAGGGTTAAAAAATAGTTTTTAACTGAAAAAAAAATCTGTTTCAGACTGTTGGTTTTGAGGTGGGGGAAGGAATTCTTTAATATGGTTACGTTTTTCACAACTTTTTCATATGTGTTTTATATACCTATCAAGATACACTACCTCACGATATTAATAAAAAAATAAAAGGTATAGAAAAGCTCTTTTTTCAGAGCTTGGATCTTTTCCTAAAAGGTAGTCGACTATGTTCGGAACGGTGATTTTGCAAAAGCACATACTAACAAATATTTTTTCCCCCCTGTATTTGGTGTTCTTATAGAATACACGCATAAAATTACTTCAAGAATATTATTACCATAAAAAATTATTTTAATGCAATATTTGGTAAAAACTGAACTTAGAATTGCCATTTTCAAAACATTCACCTTTTTTGAACAATGCATCCATAATAATAGTATTTTGCAAAAATTTAGCTGAGACTTCTACACACAACCTGACCTAGGATTTTTGAATATCGCATTATTTTCAGAGTTACTACGAATTGAAATAATTATCGGTATTTTTTTGTTAACATTTCTCCACTCTGATGTATTAAAATATATAAATCTAATTCTAAGTTATATATATATTTCAAAAATCGTAGTTCAAGCTCTGTACAGAGGTCTGAGCAATATATAGGCAGAATATTATTGTTATTATAGAAGCATTTTTCATCAAAAGAGAATGTTTTTAAAATAGCAAATTCTATGTTCATTTTTTGCCAAAATATTGCATTAAAATAAATTTTTTTATTGCAATAATGTTCTTAAAAAATTTTGTACGTGTATTCTAATCTAAGTGACACTAAATTTTAAAAAAAATATTCGTTTGTAGGCTTTTGCGAAATCACGGTTCCGAACGTAGTTGGATACCTTGGTGTGACGTTGGGAACCTGGTTATGAAAAAGCGTGTAAATGAATGATTTTGATATTTAGTATCACCTGAATTAGAAAATACATAAAAAATTGTCTTAAGAATATTATTACACAGAAAAAGTTACTTAAATCTAATTTTTTTTTTCAAAAAATGAAGAAAAAATAGTTTTTAAAACGTTCTTTTTTTTTTTTTTTTTTTATGGAAAATGCTTCTCTAATAATAATATTTTCCCTGTATGGCTTCTCTACAGAGCCTGAACTAGGATTTTTGAAATGTATTATTTATGAGCGGATTATTCATATTTTAATACACTATAATAGAACAAATTTAACAACAACAAAAAAAACAAAACATCGGTTATTACTTCAATCGATCGCAACTCTGAAAATAAGGTTAATTTTTCAAAAATCCTAGTTGAATCTCTGTACAAAAGTTATATCTTTATATTAGCAAAACATTATTATTGAAGCATTTTCCAAACAAGATATCAATCATCGGCATGGCCAAGTAATTTTAGCGCGTTTTTCACATATTGTATTTTACAATAATGCAACTAATGAATTTTTTACTAACAGAAAGTAGTACTATACTTTAATTTTTTTTAAAAAAAAATTAAATTTTTTTTTAATTTTAAAATTATTAAATTTAAATATGATTCGGCTCATCTAGGGCACAAATGCGACCCAATGCCGAAAACCCGAGGTCAATCGGTTAATTATTGGCTGAGAAAAAGGTACGACAAAATATGGAACGAAGACGAGGACGAAGACGAAGACGAAATTTGCTTCCTAATAGCGCTTTTTTTACACTACGTGAAAAACGCGCTAAAACGGAGAAGCTTTTGAGAGAAAATATGTCATTCTTTTATCATTTGTTTTCAAAATCATGGTTCCGAACGTAGACGTATACCTTAAGGTTGAGAATAGTGTTTTTAAAAAAGAGTATAAATGAATATTTTTTTTTATATCTAATGTCAGTTGAACTAGAACAGACATATAAAATCGTCTTAAGCATATTATGCAAGAAAAAATTATTTAAGTGCTATTTTTCGGCAAAAATAAAGAAGGAATGACACATTTTCAAAATATTTTCCTTTTATGAAAAGTGTTTCTACTGAACTATTTTGCATATATAATTCTAGGACTTCTGTACGGTGGTAGAACTAATGTTTTTTGAAAAATTCACATTTTTCTTAGAGCTACAAAATCAATTGAAATAATGACGGGTATATTTTTGTAAGAAATAAAAAATTATCTGCTCTGATGTGATAAAATATGAATAAATTCACTTTTAAATTATGTATTTCAAAACTTTAAGTTCATAGTTCCAGGAATGGAAGTGTTAACTATGTATAAGGCAAAATAGTATTATTATGGAAGCATTTTTCGTGAACAAGAATGTTTTGAAAATATGTCCTTTTTTTATTTTTTGCCAAAAAATTGTGTTTAAATAATTTTTTTTTCGTAACAATATTTGTAAAACAATTTTATATGTGTATTCTAATTCAACTGACACTAAATATAAAAAAATTACCCATTTATACACCTATCAAGATATGTTACCTCATGATATTACTTAAAATAAAAGGTAAACTTTCTACAGAAAATTTAATTTAAAGCTGAACTTGGATTTTCATTTAAGAAATCGGGATTTACACGAATAATTTTGTTCATTGCATTCGCTTAGAGCAGTATTTCTCAAACTGTGGGGGAGCCCTCCTAAGGAGGCATGGCAATTATACAAGGGGGGCGCGAACATACTGAAAAATCGAAAACAAAAGATAATTAAAAAACTATTAATTTACTGAAAGTAAACAAACAAGATGCATTCTGACATAATAAAAAAATAAAATATACATTTACACTGATGTAATACACTTATAAATGTATCAGTACTTTATAATGCATTTTATAATTAATTTAACAATACTAAGTTAAGAATAAGTTTAGTAATTTCCTGTGACCCCATGGGCTTGTCATATATAAAATTATATACAAAAACTAACACTTATTTCGATAATT
This sequence comes from Trichonephila clavata, assembly GCA_019973975.1. Lineage (NCBI taxonomy): Eukaryota > Metazoa > Arthropoda > Arachnida > Araneae > Nephilidae > Trichonephila > Trichonephila clavata. The sequence continues at coordinate 73,990 of BMAO01017480.1, forward strand.
CTACGGTTTATAATTAATCTCTTAACTGCCGATTAAAAGTTAAGCGATTCGTTCTTTAATGCCACCTTTTCCCACGTAGGGAGCGTATATGATGTTAGAAAAGGAATAAATAAGGAAATCTGAAATAGGTAAATTCATTCTGTACACTGCCAAGGTCCTTTTATTGCATTCTAAAGCCTTCGATATAATTTTATGGATAGCAGTGCACAGAAAAAATCGTCCTTTGGAAAAACGAGTATATACGCCTGGGACAGTTAATGCTTTGGCTGAGAGAGACATTTATCTACGCCGGTTGCACTCAAGGAAAAATCATATTCTATCTTTAGTGTCAAAGCATAGTACTATTGAATTCAATATATTGTGTTATTTGTATGGAGGAGGGGGGGGGCACGATAAAAATTATGGATGAATATTTTTGTCGCAAATATTAAAAGTTTGAGAAGTACTGGTTTAGAGAAATGTGCAATATTTCAGTTAAGCTATATACAGGGTGGTCCCAAATTCATGGTACAAACTTTAAGGGTATGTACAGGACATTGTATCAATCATTTATGGTATAGGAATGCATGAGCGCAAGTGACGCAGTGAGGCACAAACACAAAAAATAGGAGATGAAAGGAAAGACAAAGTGTTTATTAAAAGCGTCGTTGGCAAGTGTAATGTTTACAATAACTCTTCATAACTGCTCAGCACATGAACTGTGAAGTCCAGCTGCATCTCACATTGCTGTACCACGCATTTGCAGTCGGAGAAGAGAGTCTGCCGAATTCAAAGCTTGTACTCTCTGAAAATGGAAGAGGTGTAAACGATTTCGTTTAACACTCTATAAACGGTCTGATGACTCACACTTATGTGATGAGCAACAGCTGATATACATGACTGTAGTCTAACAGCCACAATATTTAGAATGCTTTCTTCCAGACTTGGACTGCGTACAGCTCTTTGTCGACCAGCATCATGGAACGAACGTGTTTCTGGAAGTTGTCGAAGTAACCACTGAAAAATTCTGTGATACGGCATTCGTCCATCAAGGAACTGCGCGTGATACATTCGTAGCGCAGCTCTGCCGTTACAATTTACACGGTCGTAAATGTAATTCATGTCTGCATTTTCGGCGTACCTAAAGTCTCCCATCGTAAACATCAGCACAATTGCGAATGGCGCTTTCCCCTACTGAGATGCATCATGTTGAACGGTGACTAGATATCTACTGGCCCCTACCGGCAACGAAACCAACCGATAACTCCATTTCTTCTTTTATTTCCTGTTTCTGCGCTTCGCCGCGTCACTTGCGCCCATACATTCATATACAATGAATGATTGTTACATTATCCTGTATCTGCCCTTAAAGTTTGTACCATGAATTTGGGACCACCCTGTATATAAAGAAGAAAAGCGACTCACTCATCATGATATCTCCGAAACTATTATACCTATAGACTTGAAATTTGGTAGGCGTGTTCCTTGCAAGGAGTAGAGATCCATTAAGAAAGGGTTTTGTGAAAATAGACCGCCAAGGGGTTGCGAGGGGTATGTACCGTTGTAGGTAAATATTGCCGTTTTTGAACTGTCAGACCTACAGACTTGAAATTTGATAAGCTCGCTGAAGTTAAAATCTCTTACAAAAGGAGTTTGTGAAAATAAAAACAAAGGGCATTCCGAGGGCTTGAAAGGCGTTATAGATAAATATTCCTGTTTTTGAACTATTAGATCTTCAGAATTGAAACTTGGCAATCATGTTTCTGTCGTTAAGCAGAGAGCCGCTAAGAATGGGTTTTATGGAAATCGACTCCTATGGTGGGAGGGAACAAGGAGTTACTCGGGCTTATTGATAATAAATTATAGTTTGAAAAAAAACTAAAAAACACGTTTTTATACTGAATCGAACTAAAAAGTAAAAAAATAATTCTTAATAAAGAATAAAATGATGAACGAGAATATGAATGTCATTGTGGTAAAAGCGTGGGGTGCTTTGTACTACATTTTTACACTAATTCAGCTTTTCGGAATAGAAGTTAGAAATTATAACAATTGATACATTTATAGAACACCCCACGCTTTTACCCCAATGACATTCATTTTCTCGTTAATCATTTTATTCTTTATTAAGAATTATTTTGTTTACTTTTAAGTTCGATTCAGTATAAAAGCGTGTTTTTTAGTTTTTTTCAAACTATAATTTATTTTTCATTTTTTAGTTCGAACTACAATAAAAGCGTGTTTTTTAGTTTTTTAAACTATCAATTATTCATTGTTGAATTTATTCTTGAGTTTGATATTTGAAGTTGGAATTACGTGGCTGTGGAATTAGTCTTGCTCTACAATGGATATTAATTAACGGGTCTGAAGTGTATTTATTCTCTCAGTTTAAGAGGCCTTGGATCGTTATATTATATTCCGTCTCTTTTGAACAGGTCAAACAAATAAAAGTGTGTAAAGAAGAAAAAGCTCGAATTACAAAAATTTTTAATGTATCGTGTTTTTTTACGGATTAAATATTTTAAAATTCCGCCTCTTTGTTTTTGTTTTCTTTTTTCATATTTTCATGCATTGTCATCCACTTCCGAGCTATAATCCGAATTTCAAGTCTAGCTCATCGGAAAGTCACACAGTTTAAAATCAATTACGAAATTCCACCCGGATAGACATTAAAGAAAGCGAGTTATTAAAAACATGGTAATATTAAGTGTCAATCGTTTTTTCACCATTTAAACGTGATCCTTTCATGTTAATTCGTATCATCATTTTTAAGCGTATTGCTTTATAAAAATAAAAAATATTTAGCAGTTAGAACGCAAATTATTTTTTTTCACACGCTCGAGCCTTTTTTTTATTTTCATTTTCAGAAAAATGCTTATATTATGGTTAGAATTGCTATATATATATATAACACACACCCACCCTCCACTTTCTCAGATACAGAACACTTCTTTTGTTTGTTTTATTTCTTTTAACCGCAAGTGTATTTTATACTTGCATATATAATTAGCGTTAAATTCAAAACACTTTAGGGTTACACCTTATTCTTTTAGTCACCAAATCTGGAAATGACGTAGGAAATTTGTCGCCATGTCTGAAAATGGTATATCGAACTAGTCGCCAAATTTAAAAATGATATATGCAATAAGTCGCCAAATCTGGGCGTGATATATGGATTTGTCGCCAAATCTGATTATCCTTATTCCTGACGATCCTGAAAAGGACAACGGAACAAAATTATGAAATTATTGTATTGTCATCGGTCCTTGACAAGTGTGCGAAATTTCGAATGAATCCGATCTTTTTAAGTGGGTAAAAATCGAGTTCTAAGATTCCGTTACATGCAAGTGAAACTTATAAAAGCGTGTTAAAAAAAGTTTGAGTTTTCGAACTACTAGATCGACAGTAATGAATTTTGGTGTGCATGTTTCTTTTGTTGAATAGAAATCCGCTAAGAAAGTTTCTTACAGAAATCGACTTTCAAAGGGGGTTATGTGACTTATTGATTAAAAAATTTCCGGTTTTTAACTATTAGATTTAGCAAGCATGTTTATTTTATTAAGCAGAAATCCACTAAAAATGGATTATGCAGAAATCCATTTTGGAGTAGAAATTACGAGAGCGTAGAATATAATTATACTTGAATTTTGGAAATTAATGTAAATTCTTATTTAGATGCCCTATCTTTTTTTTAAATGAAGAAATTGTGACGGTTCTATTCGCGCTCCTTATCCTAATAATCCTCTTGGGGAATTTCTGGACTTGTTTGTTATTGTTTTGTTATAAAACTCCTCTTCGAAGAAGAAGACGTGATTATGTAAATTAAGACTACTATATATAGTCTAGGCTTTTGGGTTAGAATAAAAGAGAGGAAGGAGTGACTGCTAGCAGAGCAGAGATTAATCAAATTCAATGTGAGTCGGGAATATTTAATATTTCATAACTGAATTACTTAAGGTGACGAATTGTCAATGGAGACTGAATCTATATTAAATAGCTCTGAAGCTAAATAGCTATTGCCTGGAGTAAGTGTGTTTAATATTGAATTCTTCTCATATCTCGCGTACCTCATTAATTGTCTGCATAGTTATTAATTGAGTGCATCTCTTAGCTTTGACCGATTGCATTTGAGTTGTGGTTGATATTGTGAATAAATTAGATTGTTTCTTGAAATATGGCTAGTCTTCCTTCCATTCCTTTCGCACCTTTAGGTGCGAAAGGAATTATTATATGGAATTATTATGGAATTAAGGAATTATTATGGAAATCCATTACAAAGTGAGAGTTATAAGAATGTTTTTCAATTCAATCGAACACTTAATGTGCTAGGTCTTAAGATATCAATAATTTATATACAAATAAATAATATATATTCATACAACATCATAAAATACCAACCAAAGCAGGCGGATAATGACCAGTGCTACGTAAATAACGATAACGACAAAATCATGCAACTATTTTACTTTAGTCTTCTCGTCCAAATGTTTTTTTCCCCCTTCTATATTTGAAATCATATTTAAACCTAATGAAGGTAATTCTACTGAGCTATTTCTTGCTAGAAAATTCTTTTGTTATTCCAAAGGAAGATTTGTTCTAACAGATGAATAACCTAATATTTTAACTTTTATCAAAGTTTCAGTTTAAAGTGACTAACAATTAGCTCTAGATTATCCAAGGAGTAATTCGCACCTTATAATTCCTTGGTTATTCAAGGTGCTACTATATCAATCTGACTTAAAAATTTACAGTCAAAATATTTCAACAAGTTTCAAATAAAACTTTTTCAGTTTTTCGAGTTGCAAAATATTTGAATTATTTTAGGTCTATCGGAAAGTTCTGTCCGTTTTTATAATGTATCCCAATTTGTAAAAAATCCATTTTTAAAAAATGCCTCATCCCTAGAAGCGAAAAACTAAACCAGTACTTGTCCAACATTCTTTTGGTTTTTGAATTTTTTGCCCTACAAAATTTTTTGTAAAGACAGAAACAAGGAATAACCAGCGGGTGCTAGGTCATGAGATAATTTAATGATGGATGCAACAGATTTTCCCAGCCTAGCTCTGCGAGTTTCTGACGAGTCCACAAAGTAGTGTGAGGTCTTGCATTACCTTGAAGCAGAATGTGATGTCCTTCCTATTGAACAACACCGGTCCTTTTGCGATGGATCTATACGCGTCCTCCTACTAATTCTCATGGGTATTCTTTGGGGCTAACAAAATTTGTCAATCTTCTCCTAAGAAGAAGTCCCGATTAAGTTTATTATATACAGTTCTAGTTCGCGAGTTAAAGAGAGTGAGTGAGTTAGAAAGTGAAGAAGGATAGATAATAGAAGATTAGAAGGTTAGTAACTAAAGGTGACAAGAGAGATACAAGGTGAAAATTAAATAAAAGGTTAGAAAGGCCTTGGGAGAATTTAAAGTCAGGAAGTGTTGTAGAAAAATTAAATTGAATAGGAGATTGCTTACAGTTCAGGTACTGTCACCTTCATATTACGTTTGATATTTAAAGTATTTAAAAAGTTAAGCGGTCATTAGTTACATATCTACCACGTAAAGTAATATTGAGGTAGAAGAACTATTATTATAAAGTAGTTTATTAAGAGTATTCTCACAAACTGCGACTCTCGTCCCTTCCCTCTGCTGACTGACTGGATCATCCTAGTTATAGTGTTGCATTGAATTGTGTTTGAGTCGATTGAAGTGATAAATAAAATAATTGGAAATTATCATGTCGAATAATCCTTCACTTCCTCCCACACCTTTAGCTGGGTCACAGGGTGGACGGGAAGTATAGGTTTATTAAACTTTTTCTTGGAGTGCTGTTTTTAAATTACCCACAATTGCCGACAGTACTTTTCAAAATTAGCTTTTCTTTCGGTTTTAACGGCTCAAATTGTACCAGTTTTCGATTGTCGCACCATATACACACCATTCTCTTACTCAAGCTCAACTTCGGCTTAAAGTTGGAGGGGCAGGTTTTCTGGGTTCACTATGTACCTTCTTTGTGATATTTTTTATAGGTTACTCAAGCTATCTTTTACATAATCATATGACATGAGTGTTTACGATTTTCGCATCCAGAAAATCTATCGATGCCAACCGGTATCGAACTCACAACCTCGGGCTTAAGAGGTCGGCAAGCTGCCACTAACCCATCAAGTCGAGTTGAAGTGAACTTCTTTGCGCACGGGAGTGAACGGGAAATTTGTCCAGTTTTGCGTAACAGTGAAAAAGCGAACGGAAGTAATGATTCCCTCCATCCCCCGGAACGTCGCCAAGCTGAGGAGATAGCGAGCGGGAGGAAAAGATAGCGGGGCACACCGCATATCTTGCGTTATATCCTTGAAAAAGTTGGACGATTGCTAAGGGGGAATTGCATCAGAGGTATGGAGTGTGTGGCATCTTGTTCCTTCGGTAAAAAGCTCCTGGTATTGGTTGGCGATATTAAGAGGGTAGGTAACCTTGCTACTCGTTACGAACTCGCGTGGTGTATTTTCGTAGTTTTTAAATAATAAACGTGCTATTTTCAACGAATAAATGCACCCAAAATATTACCATTATATGGCTCTTCCCTTTATGGGAGTGTCTGGGTCATTGTGTATATGTCACTAACGTTTGCGCCAGAATTGCTACGGTAGCGTCTTGTAAACAAACACAGTGACTTCTGTGAGTGATCCATTTAGTTTATATTATTCATTTTTATTTCCATTGAATTAAAATTAATTGTGGTCAGAAAGCCTAGAACAAATTCAAAAAGAGGAAAATAGTTTCGTGAAAGGAAAACTGGAATGCAAGTCCATTCGAAAGTCTATATATCAACAGGTAGTTCTGTGGCAGCTTTTATCATCTTTATCCATAAAGTTTTAGTGCTGTACACATCAGAGACTGCTGCAATCATTGGATTCGATGATGATTAAAAGCTGATAATCTTAACTGGAGACTTTAATGTTAATTTTGCTTCAGAAGAAGCAAAGCCACTCATTAAATTCTTGAAACAGACACTGAATTTGACAATGAATACCGATTCTAGAGAGGGAAAAACAATATACGGAATCACGATGGATGCAGTTTTTTCACATTTTCTTGTTTGACTACAATCGAGGATTTTTGTATCCTACTTCAGTTACCACACACCTATTGTGTCTTTCTTGGAAAATGATGATGCACAAAATTGAATTAAAATGTCTTCATACAATAAATGAAGTTCGAATTTTATTTGATTAAAGTAAGTTTTTCCAACAGTTTAATATAATTAGATCTATTCCTGCATTTACGGCCAACGTCGCCAAAGAAGTTTCACTTCCATCACGTAGCTTTCCACGTTCTTTTTTTTATATTCTTTATATAATGCAATGACTTTTGATAACTACAAAATTTAGCTACGAATATGTTTTATGCTTTTTTAAAATCTTATTGTATCATATGCTATTATTAAAAAGAATTTTCTTCCATTTCATGGCCAGGTTTCGTAAAACTCTTTTTCGTTGCTATCATTGAATTCATTACTTACGGGGGGGGGGAAGGATCGTGTAATAACCATAGCATAATATGTTAATTACTTCATTTCTGTTGAGTTCTAAATACAGATTAAGTAATATTCAACAGTTGTATTTTTCTTCTTTTAAGTGTATATCTTTTACCAGTTGCAAGTTTACTTGAAAAAATCTCGTAATCAAAAGAATTACCTACATATGTTCATTTTATTTTATCGTGTTTGTCGACGGAATGAAATGTACAGAAGTCACGCGATACATTTTTGCGTGTTTACTCTCTACCCGTACCCAAGATGACTTTTATCTGATCAATATATGGATATTAGTCACCTCACTGCTACCAAATCGTCGACATTAATTTCCTGAGTCATTTCGGTTGGTCTCCAGTGGGGTTGGGCGTTTCATGTTCATTTCAAAGGATTATTCTGCGTTTTAACTAGTCTCTTCTCGGGTGGTTAATTTTAACTTTAAAAGATAATGCACCATCTCCTTTAGTTTTCCAAGAATTTTAGTTTTAATTTATTCCTTAGATCGGTTTTCCTAAAATTTGAAATCAGTAATTAGCGCGTTTTTCACGTAGTGTAAAAAAAGCGCTATTAGGACGCAAATTTCGTCTTCGTCCTCGTCTTCGTTTCATATTTTGTCGTACCTTTTTCTCAGCCAGTAATTAACCGATTGACCTCGGGTTTTCGGCATTGGGTCGCATTTGTGCCCTAGATAAGCCAAATCATATTTAAATTTAATAATTAAAAAAATTTAATTAAAAAAAAATTTTTTTAAGTATAGTACACACTACTTTCTGTTAGTAAAAAGTTCATTAGTTGCATTATTGTAAAATACGACATGTGAAAACGCGCTAAAATTACTTGGCCATGCCAATGATTGATATCTTGTTTCCTTATATCAGTATTAACTTATGCATATGAAACTTGTTCCGTGTCTCGAGCAGATGAGAACATGATAAGTATCTACGAAAGGAAGATCTTAAGATTTATTTTTGGAGGAATTCAGGAAAATGAAACTTGGCAAAGAGATTAAATTTCGAGCTCTATTAATCATACAAAGAATCTGACATTGTTAACTTCATCAAAATACAACGAATTAAATGGGCAGGTCACGTTGTCAGAATGGACAAAGGCCGCACCACTAAAACAAGATATCAATCATTGGCATGGCCAAGTAATTTTAGCGCCCACTCTGGACTGTCGAGCCACCGAAGGAAGGAAGGAAGGAATTTCATTATACAGGTTTATTCATAATTCCTTGCGGGGTTTCGATCTATTATTTTAAAAAATCTAAAACGAATACAGCAAAAAGAACATTCGAAAGAATACAGGAACAATTCAAGTTTTACTTACATACTTAACAGTTGTTCTATGAGTAAAACCTTTGTTGCATGGCATTTATCAATACGATTGTCCAGTTTCCTACCACACTCATCTCAACATAGTACTATCAACGTTATTGATACCACGTATTGTACTTTCCATGTTATACGTGTTATCTGAGCACTGAATCTTTT